>BQNB010004732.1:15537-106033 GCA_026074375.1 Tanacetum coccineum | reverse complement strand
TTGTCGTTCTGTAACAAGGTATTCAGTAAAGCCTCAAGCGCGTTCTTTTCGATGTGCATGACATCGAGATTGTGTTTTATAAAATATATAACTTTTTATAAAAAATATAAATTGGTTCGTTTCGGCCGGGTCGGTCCGGTTCCTCGTTTCGTATATAATTATTATATAACTTTTTATAAAAAATATAAATTGGTTCGTTTCGGCCGGGTCGGTCCGGTTCCTCGTTTCGTATATAATTATTATATAAAATGATTTTTTATAAAATATATAACTTTTTATAAAAAATATAAATTGGTTCGTTTCGGCCGGGTCGGTCCGGTTCCACGTTTCGTATATAATTATTATATAAAATGATTTTTTATAAAATATATAATAACTTTTTTATAAATTGGTTCGTTTCGGCCGGGTCGGTCCGGTATATTAGGGTTATACGTTAGACGTTCAACGGACGAGTCGATATATTAGGGTTATACGTTAGACGTTCAACGGATGAGTCGAGATGTTAGGGTTATACGTTAGAGGTTCAACGGACGAGTCGAGATGTTAGGGTTATACGTTAGACGTTCAACGGACGAGTCGATATGGTATGGTTGTACATTAGACGTTCAACGGACGAGTCGATATATTAGGGTTATACGTTAGACGTTCAACGGACGAGTCGAGATGTTAGGGTTATACGTTAGACGTTCAACGGATGAGTCGAGATGTTAGGGTTATACGTTAGACGTTCAACGGATGAGTCGAGATGTTAGGGTTATACGTTAGACGTTCAACGGATGAGTCGAGATGTTAGGGTTATACGTTAGAGGTTCAACGGACGAGTCGAGATGTTAGGGTTATACGTTAGACGTTCAACGGACGAGTCGATATGGTATGGTTGTACATTAGACGTTCAACGGACGAGTCGATATATTAGGGTTATACGTTAGACGTTCAACGGATGAGTCGAGATGTTAGGGTTATACGTTAGAGGTTCAACGTATGAGTTAGGGTTACACATTAGAGGTTCAACGTATGAGTCACTGTTAGACATTAGAGGTTCAACGTACGAGTCAGGGTTCAATATTAGAGGTTCAACGTATGAGTCAGGGTTCAATATTAGAGGTTCAACGTATTAGTTAGGGTTACACATTAGAGGTTCAACGTATGAGTCACTGTTAGACATTAGAGGTTCAACGTACGAGTCAGGGTTCAATATTAGAGGTTCAACGTATGAGTCAGGGTTCAATATTAGAGGTTCAACGTATGAGTTAGGGTTACACATTAGAGGTTCAACGTATGAGTCACTGTTAGACATTAGAGGTTCAACGTACGAGTTAAGGTTAGACATTAGAGGTTCAACGTATTAGTTAAGGTTAGACATTAAAGGTTCAACGTATCAGTTAGGGTTAGACATTAGAGGTTCAACGTATGAGTTAAGGTTCAATATTATAGGTTCCACGTATGAGTTAAGGTTAGACATTAGAGGTTCAAATACTCCCGCCAAAAACTCCCGCCAAGCACTCTTCTTTACCATAAAAGCAGATAGTATCTTATCCTCCCAAGCACACACACTCTTATCCTCACAACCACCACAACATTCACCACTACCTCGATCAACTGCCACCAGATGGAGCGATACAATCAAACTTTTAAGTGTACGCGTGAAAGAGGAGATGTGGTGTTGCGAACATCATGCAAAAATTACAGTTATGGTAGAAAATACTACGCATGTCCTTATTCAAAGGTGAACTATCAAAACATAATTATTTGTGTAATATAAAATAATTTGCTTGTTAAAATGACTTTTCTTATGATTTCCTTACTATGTAACAGCCAGGAACTGAAGATAGAGGATGTGGCTACTTTATGTGGATGGATGACCTCAGGCTCCATATAAGTTCTTCTTCTGGATCGTCAACACGTCCAAGTTATTCTCCAGGATCTTCCAGATATGCACATAATCTCAGAAAGGCAGAGTGCTCAAATTGTAAGTTCTTGGATGAAAAGATAAAGACACTAGAGGCAAAGATAAAGATATTAGAGGGATCACTAGAGATGGAAATGCATCCCGAGAAACACACACTTGATTCAGCAGCAATACTTCACGAGCTCTATAATGACATAGGAAAACTTGGTTTGGAGTAGTTTTTCATTAAGATAAATCAATTTAGCATTTGAAATGTAATTCAGATGCTTTAAAGTTTGAGTGTTTATCGATTTCTAATGTAATTTGATGTTATAATAATAAACGTTAATCGATTAGGAATCTTTCCGTGTATTTTGTGGTTTAACTACATTCAATTCAGTTAACTTTGAAGTAAATTTATCAAATCAAACTAATAAATGATAAAATAAATAAAATAAAATAACATTTAGTTACGATTTATCTGAATTTATAAAAAGTATTTTAAAATTTGGTATAAATTTTTTATCTGAATTTCTTATTAGTGTGGATGATTTATTATCAATCTACACACTCTTTTATATTATAAATTCATTTAAAAAAAAAGAAATTTAGGGTCGACATTGTCGACCCTAATTTTTCAGCGGGATCAAACAAAACACTGGCGGGTAAATTAAATTTTGGTGAAACAATTAGGGTCGACAATGTCGACCCTAAAGTTCGACCCAAAATTGTTTAATCTATTTATAAATTGTTTTAATATTTATATATACTTTTAAATACATTTTATAAATTAAATAAGACATAAAGCCATATTAAAAAATTAGGGTCGACAATGTCGACCCTAAATGTCGACCCAAACTTATTTTGTTGACTTTGAGGTTTTGGTGAATAATTGTGGGCCCCCTGCCTTATTTAGGGTCGACTATGTCGACCCTAAATAATTCTCGACCCAAAACCAGCTTATTGTTGTAGTGTCTTACGATCCCGATCCGATCTTATGATCTCGATCTTGCAAAGACAAAAACGATCCTAGGTAGGATCGCGATCTTGACAGCCTTGACATAGAGCAAAGAAAAAAATTAATTATAATTCATGTAGTCCCTAATTTAGACACCCGGTAACTAATTAAGCTAATTTGCATGCTTTCTATAATCAGATAACCGGCCACTCACCTCAAGTAATTCTATCTACAGGCGACGGTTGTTAATTTACGTATGTGAAATCACGTGGACATTGCTAAGTAGACCTACCGAAGATGCTTTAATATTTCCAGAACATGCAAACTTTTTCCTGAATAATGACTTGTAACATTAAACTTGAATTATCCTGGAAGGCTGAAGCATGCAGGTAGAAAGATTACTTTTATTCTTGATATAATTATCGAATATAATGACATTGAACAACAATTCAACATATCAGACTTATGCTTAATTTATTAGAGTATGTAGGACAACAACCATGTGCTCTTCACAGTTGTGTCATATAAGAGGGAACTTTTCACATACACATGGTGAATTTAACAGGAAAAAAAAATAGTAGACACACGAAGAAACAATGTTAAAAGTGTCAAGCAAGATATTGAATCAATTTTGTTAACACTAAATTTTTTAGCTTTAGGCTCTTACCGAACATTTTCAATACCCAAATTTCATGTTCTCGTTCGAGTAAAAGACATGGGCATGTTAAATTCTCATGCAGTTTTTTAAAGACAAAAACATGCAAACACTTTTATTATTTAAGTTTTTTTAAAGGTGAAGAAAAAGGCCATAAGGGCTAACAAAGAAAAGGATACAACTAAAATGCATTCATAAAACGGTAAAAAAAAAATATTTAAAACAATAATATAAACGAACAAATAAACCAATACGTGCTCGTGGAGAACTAAAAGTTGTTTGGATCACGGAGTTATATATCCAATGTTCCTATGAGAATCGATTATGAGGAGCTTTATTTGAAGCTCACGCATACTTTATTCTAACAATAACATTTTACGTCTATGTTGAAATAAGATTAATAATCTGATTATTCAACAAATGCTTATTCTTGTGCTTCTTGTGCTTATGGGTTTAAATCTTTTGTGTATCATTGTGTTATTATCTTGAAGATAACAACACCTACACAAACCTTGATAAATTTGAATGATTTGCTTACTAATAAAGGGCACTTTTACCGACTATTGTCTTTTATAATCTTATCCTTGGTGCGTTATTATTATTCTTGTGTATATACTATTTTACTTGGTATCAGAACACAAGGTCTAATCGATCATTATCTTAGAATCAAGGGTTTCTGGAACTCGTGTCAGCAATTTAGGATTTTCTATTTCCATGCACTAAGGAAACATTTTCCATTAAGTCTCTCAATGTTGGAATTTTGTGTGTGCAAAGAGTCTGACTATGCTTGATCTACCCATTTGAGAGGCAAAGAATCCTGCTTTGGTTTGACCTAGTCCATACGGATTAATACTTGAAATTTTTTTTTCTAAGTGATTTTTTAATCTATGGTTGTTTGATATTCTCATATCTATTTGCATACCTAGTTTATTGTCTTTGTCTGTCTGATTAATCGTGATGCATTTTCTTTATAATCTATTTATTAATTGTTAATTTTTTTTATGATTTCTATTGGTCTCATATGTGATATCATTTTATCTAATTTTTAACTATTTTTGGCTGCTATGTGTTATCTTTTCTCTTGATCTATGTTATGCATTGGTCAAATGAATGGTGATAATATCCTTAAGGATAATGAAATTTCCTTCCCATGATGTTTTGACTTTGGGAACCGTTTATATCTTCATCTAAATGATACTACTGGTTCCTCTATTATTGGTATTAAGTTAACTAGTACCGAGAACTATAATATTTGGAGTTGTTTAATGAAATCTTTTCTAAGGAACAAAAATAAGATAGGGTTCATAGATGGAATTGTAAAAGGAATATGATAGGGTTCATCTGTGACATGTGAAATTCAGTGGTAGTAACTAGTATTTTAGGGTCTATTAGTGCTAACAAAATATTATCTAAAATTACTTTTGATATGTTGACTGATTTAAAAGTAGTATATGACAAGGTTGATGGACCTTTTATATTTAACTTTTGATGATATCACAAATCAAGTATTACTATGAGAAACAAAGGAAATTCTAAAGAGAGAAAGAGAGTGGATGGCACTTGTAGAGACAGAAAGAGAATATCATAAAATGTAAAAACATACAAATGACCAACACCCTCTTCATGGGATGGAGATGGCTTTTATATCATTTACAATGGGCCGGCCAAGCCTTGGTTATCCATGGGCTTGGCCCGGTTAGCTTAATTTTTTAAACAAACGATTAACTACGAGCTACGAGATACTATGTTGGTAGTGACTGAGTCTTTTCTCGATTTCTAACAATCTCCGTCAAAGGGAGGTCACTCCAAATTACAAAAACATAAGCCTAGCATTCTATGAATGTCTTTGGTCTAGCTCGTAATCTTTATTCTTTTATCTTTATCTTGTATCAATATGTAGTGAGCTTGATCTTGTGCTTGCTCCAACTTGCAGATAGACTGTAATCTTAAACTTCTTGAGATCATTACATTTGCATCATCACTTCAATATCATCGTGAATCTTGTTATCTTGTAAACTTGGTGACTTTTGGACCGACATACTCATACTTTTTTTTGACTTGAAAGCTATTGCATAATCTCCCTTGGAATGCTTCATCTTGAACACTTAATGACTTCAAGGAAGATCTTTTGAGTATCAGAGTAGCGGAAGACTTGAGTAACATGTACTTGAGCTTTCATCATGTCTTTATCTTTGTTGACCGAGTATGAGCATGCGGTTATGAACTTGACTCTGCTGGAACGAGGTGTCTCCATCTCCATCTTTACATGAACCTGTAATAAAATAGTTAGCAATAAAGCTTGTGGACGAATATGGATTTGACATTCGCCCGGGTTTGGTTGGATTAACCTCTGGATCCTTGAGGACCGGCCTGTGATCAGGTAGATTCAAATTAAGAAGAATCTCTTTGAAAGGATTTCCAGCTTAAGCATCAGATCTTCCAATGTGTGAGCATCAGAATCACCTTACTTGCTTGTTCTCTTTACCAGAACGTCTCAAAGTAGACAACACGATCAGAGTGAATATGTGAGTTACTATCTTACAAATTGAGTCGTCAATTCATGTTCAGTCTTCCTATGCCTAGGTACCCTTGTGAGGCTGCCATGGATATAAGATTGACCTCTTAGAACGATAAAGTTCTTAGAGATCTAAGAAAATGGGTTTGAAAATCAATCGATGTGTCAATAATAAAGTGTTTTGCGACACATCAAGAGTTTTGCTAATTTGAAATTTTTTTAACCGTTAATTCATAAGCTGGATCGAATCGATATCCAGTATCACAAGTTTGATCCATGTAGGATCTCACAAGTTACCTGCCAAAGTGCTTGTTTGATGTTGGCACTGGTAGGATTTCCATCGTCACTGTGAATACGGTGAAGTATCACTCTGATGTTCTGGCAAGATCACAAGGTTAATGCGTAGGACTCTTAAGATATTTCTTGTTTTCAAAATGTATGAAAAACAAGTATATTTTGGATTAGTGTCCTAATGAGATTTATTGATGATCTTTTTTGGCTCTAGACTTAATAGTGCATTTTTGGTTTTTAGTATTTGGAGGCTGGAGTTGACTGCCACCTTTTCATTATTAATTACTCGGAGTGAGAAAGTCAATAGATAACGTGTTTAGTCTTTGTAAGAATTGAAACATAAATCTTTTAAGAGATTCTGAGTAGCTAAGGAGGGTTGTGCATTGCATCAGTGGGTCCATGTTGTCTGCCTTTAATGTCAGCAATCATCATTGTGATTCTAACTGCATATGTATTGACCCAGTTTTTGCCTAAGTGTAAGGAGGGCTTCTTTCTTTTCACCCTTTATCGTTACATTTCTTTTTCATTCTTCAACCCCTTTAATACATACCAAGACTTCATCACTAACAGCGTGTTGGGTTGGTTTCAGTGTTAGCTCTGTCCTAATATGCATTATTCCTATTCTTACTTTTACTCATTTTGTATCATACCTAAGGACTTTTATTCTATCTTCCCTGGGTAGATCCCTCTGGTTTTGGCTGGATCATGAAGCAAATACTTAACCTTAACCATCTTATAACTCCATAAATTAAGTACATGGTCAGTCTTATAGGTATCTCCATTATTGCCATTAAAAACATTTTGAAAAACCGATCAAGGTACTTGTGATATAAATCAAAGCCTTTGTACCTTGATGTTTTCATCTTTTGGAAATGTTCCCCCTGCATATGTGCATCGATTATCAAAATCTTTTTGCACATACACGGGAGAAGCCTGCACTTGAGTCCTTTTAGATCACGTTTATTAGTTGCATAGTTTTAATCACATTTTCTCCCCTTATCCAAAATGTCAAAATCTTTTGATATTTAGGATATCAATTGATTAAGACTATTGGGGAGAGAGATGTTCTTGATTAGCAAGCTTATTGGGAACATTTTAATACCCCCTCTATTAGTAAGGGTAGAATATAGTGTTAAGTACATATTTTGAATTTAATGAAAAATTCATAAGAAATTGTACTTAACACATATATACTAAAGTCTATACACTTCATATTTACATATTATACAAGATAAGATATGAGACATGCCCTGACATGATTAAACCAAGTATGACCTAGTCATACTGTCCTCTACAACAGTCGTTTGTCTGTCTCTATTTTCCTTTCACCAACTTATCACTCCAAGATTCTCATAATCCGTCTTTCCAGAAACAAGTTGTCAATCATTTTTAGCATTTCATCAGTCTGTTGCTGATCTTTCTCAATCTAAGCTCTCTTTAGCATTGCTTCAACTTTCTTTTCAAGATCTAAAGTCTTTGCTTCAAACTTTAAGGACGAGCCAGATTCGGATACATTTATAACTTGAGCTTGTGTGGTTGGTGGCGTCAGTGTTGATGTTGTCTTTTCAGTAACCATTAAGATAACAGTGTCAATGAGTGGAGTTCTTTGGACAGCTGGGTCCTCTTGATGAATGGGAACATCCACCATTGGCTGAATCTCGTGTTCAGCAGATGACAGAGTTAAAATGGTTGTTCATTTTCAGCTTGTTTCTCTACAACTTTTGCATCGGCTTTGTTTTCATCAGCTTTGTATTCCTCATCACTGGAGACGTTTTGAACTTCATCATCAGATCCATAAAATGAGCTGCTTGGGCTACCAGAATTGTCATTTGACTCATCGAGAACCTCTGAAATAATCCTAGATCCTTCACTTGAGCCTTTGGAAAGTTGTTGAATTCTATAGACAAGCTTGATTATTCTTCTTTTAGCTGCTTCCATAGCTTTCCCCCGAACCAAAAATCCTTTCTTGAGTAGATTCAAGTCATTCTTCCAAGCGCATCGGAATAAGAATACTTGCATGAAGAAGTCTTGTTACATAACGCCCAAATACTCAAAGTACCTAATTTATCCCTTTCAAGAAGTCGAAACCGTATCATCAAAGTCAATTAAGTCCCGGATGTGCGCATTTCTCTCTTCAAGATAGTGATGATATAAATTGTAACAGCAAAGTCAACTTAGTCCTGGATGTAGACAATAAAACACTCTAAGTAGTCGAAATGATAACACCAAAGCCAACTAAGTTTTGGATGTAGACATTTCTTCCTACAGGATAATGACTATCAAAAGGAATCATCATACCTATGTGTACCTCTTCTTTCAAATATTTCTACTTCTTTAAGAATAAGCTTAGTGATTAACCGGTCGGGGAAACATTAAATGAATCAGAGACATATCATCAACTTCAAGGCTTCTTAAACTACGTAATTATTTCTTAACAATCCTAAGCCTTTTAAAACTATGAGGTGTTGGCAATCTTGGTCGTTTTGTAGTTTAAGCCAAAGCCACTAATCTTGAAATTATATTTAAGTCCCTAAAGTTATTAACTTATGACAATTGAAGCCCTTGGAGTTAAAATAAATTAACTCCCCCTCAAATTATTATCCGTTAAGTTAAAACCTTTTCCATATAATTACCGTGACATGTTGAAGATAATTTGAAAACACTTTCTCCCCCTCGAACAAAGATCCATATTCTATTTAAAGATCTATTGTATTTGTTCGAGTGGTCGAAATTTCTTAAAACTCTGTTTGATTAGAACACTGATTCTGATTTAATTAGAACACTTTTTCACATGGTTAACCTGAACATGATTTATGAAATCAATATTTTTGAAAAAAATTGTTTGGGTTATAAAACTTATACAAATGGCAACCTAGGTCCTTCAAGTTGCAAGTTAAAAGTCGTAAGCTCCTAATTACCATACAAGTCCTTTAAGATTCTAACACATGACATCTAACGACCTTATTAGTTAAACTTAACTAACTCCCCTTTAAATAATGATCCTTCATTGTTAGATCTTTATTCATTTATTCCATGTTTTACTTGAAGCACCATTTTAAAAGATTTATTCTTTAGCACTTTTCTCCCCCTCAAATACTGACCCATTTTCTAGTTAAAGAGTTATAGTCAGTGTTTGAGTGAAATAATTTTCTTTTAAAATCTGTTTCTGATGATAAACTACGAAGACTGATTTGTTTTTGAAAGACAACACCTTTTATACTAAAAATAAGATTTCTCTTATTTTGAAAAATAAATGCACTGACACTTACACTTATTTTAAGAAATCCGGGTTGTGTATCAAAGTATACACAAGCCTTTGTATGAATATGAAGTAATTCATACCAGAGAAAAATTAATTTCCTGTTGTGAGGTAAAGTCATCTTTTTGACAATGTACTTGCCTTTAAGATTAAGATTGGGTTGCATTCTGAAATAACTGCAAGCCATTGACATGTTTTGAAAGCGTTTTGAACTGAACTTTATTTACAACCTCGTGTCATTGTTGAATGACATTTCTAGGACTGTAAATATTATCGATTTTCAGAAGACAAGTCATGATTACATATTTTTGTTTTTTTTGATTTTATATTTTTGTATTTGATTTTATGGTTTTATATTTTTTTATTTTCTTCTTGTAAAAATTTATATAAAAGAGAAAAAATCTTTCTGAGTTTTTATGTTTTCTTATTTACATGGTACATAGAATATGTGAAGAGTTACTACCATTACTCTTCCTCTTCTTCTGCCAGACTTTTCAGAGTTTTGAGAGACATGCTTTACATTCCAAGCTTTTATATCAAGAAGTTGAATCTTTCTCGAGGCAAAACTTTGGTAAAGATGTCTGCTAGCTGATATTCCGTTATGATGAAGTAGAGTTCCACCACTCCATTTTCCACTTGCTCCTTAATAAAGTGGCATTTCACATCTATATGCTTGGATCTCGAGTGTTGAACATTGTTGCAGCATAAAGCAATTGCACTCTTGTTATCACAGTACAAAGGAATCTTATTGAATTTAAACCCATAATCTATTAGTTGTGATCTCATCCATAAGATTTGAACACAAAACCCAGATAAAGCTATATATTTAACCTCTGTACAAGAGATAAAAGTGCTCTTTTGTTTTTTGGATGACCAACTAACAAGTTTATCCCCCTAAGAATTGTGCACTACCAGATGTGCTTCGTCTAGTATCTTGACATCGAGTGTGGTCTACATCTACATATGCTGTTAGAGAAATGTCGGTATCTTTCGAATAATAAAGACCCATATTACTGGTTCCATTGAGGTATCGAAAGATCCGTTTAACTGCATGTAAGTGCTTTTCGATAGGCTTTGCCTAATACTAGGCACACATGCATATAGCAAATACGAGGTCTGGTCTACTTGATGTAAAATACATAAGGAATCTGATCATTCCACGGTAATGTGTAGGATCGACTGGTTTGCCCTGTAGATCTTCATCAAGTTTACTTGTGTCCACCATAGGGGTGTCAACAGGATCACTAAATTGCATACCATATTTCTTTATTATTTTGAAGAGCGTATTTAGACTGGTTAATAAAGATGCCTCTAAGACTTTGTGAAATTTGAAGTCCAAGAAAGAAAGACATTTTGCCCATCGTCGACATCTTAAATTTAGAAGTCATTATGTTAGCAAATTCATCACACATAGCAGGATTAGTAGAGTCAAATATTATATCATCGACATAAATTTGTACTAATAGAATGTCGTGACCTGCTTTCCTGGTGAAGAGTGTTGGATAGACTGCACCCTTGGAGAATTCTTGTGAAAGAAGAAAGCTTTTGAGCCTGTACACATGATTTAGGTTGTTTTGATCTACGAATACTTCTGGCTGACTAACGTAGACCACTTCGCGTAGCTCACCATTCAAGAATGATGTGTTGACATCCATCTGATAGATGGTCATATTTTTGTTGGCAACATTTGCAATGAAGATACGAATGGTCTTGATCCTAGCAACTGGTGCAAGCGATTCCTCAAAATCTATCCCCTCCTCTTGACGGTATCCTTTAGCAACCAATCGAGCCTTGTTCTTGAATACACCCCCAAATTCGTCTTTCTTGACCTTAAAGATCACTTCAATTTGATTAACATAACAAGATCTGGACATGGTACTAATTCCTAGACTTGCAGTCATTCTAATTCGTAAATCTCTTCCTGCATAGCTTCAATCCAAGATGGTTCGAGCATTGCTTCCCTAAAATTCTTCGGTTCGACGAAAGTGAGAAAGGCATCGAAATAACACCACATAGCGTCAGTCTAAGGTTTCTTTCGTGTGGAGACTGGTTAAGAGGGATTTCCAATCACATTTGCTAATGGATGATTCTTTGTCCATTTACCAAGAAGCTCTAATGGAGTGTGAGATGATTGCACGTTTAAGGATGATTCTTGAGAATTTAAGGCTTTATGAAGAATTTTATGACATGGATCATCAAACAATGCATGTTGTTATTGTTCCTCAACACCTTGTGAAATGATTGGAGATTGTGCTTGTGCTTGAGTAGATGAGATACTTGCTGATGGTGCATCTTTATCAATAAAGGTTGATGAAGGTGAACCGGATAGATCAAAAGGTATTGGAGCAGAGCTGCTTGAACTGGAGAAACAACACTGGAAGGAGGATTGAGGTACTCATCAAAGATTGGTTGGAACAAAAGATCTCAATCATTCTTAGTAGGTGGAACATAAGGTGTTTAAGGAATATAATTTGGTACGAGTCCTGAACTGAGTGTTCCAGGAGTCATTAATTAAGGCGCAGGTTCTGAACTAAATTGTTCAAAAGCCATAGCCGTCAGGTCATCAAAAGTGACATGAATTGTTTCCATAATCATACGATTACATTTGTTGTAGATTCGGTAATCCTTCTTTACAGGAGCATATCCAACAAATATACTAATACCAGCATTCGCTTTCAATTTACCCAAATCCTCACTGTCATTAGTCAGATAACATAACGTACCAAAGACATAAAGAAAAGATAAATCAGGTTTCTTGTGATGCATCAACTCATATGGAGTTTTGTTGCAACAGAGACATATAAAGGATCTGTTTTATGTATAACAGGCTGTAGAGACTGCCTCTGCCCATAGAAATAATAGAGCTTTAGAGAATATCAACATGGTGCGAGCAGCTTCTACTAAAGTTTGGTTCTATCTTTCGACAACGCCGTTCTGTTGTGGAGTACACGCGACTGATGTTTGATGTGTAATCCAGACATCTTCATAGTATTCTCTAAGTGTCTAATTTACAAACTCGGTTTCATTATCTGTTCTGATGTTTCGGACAGTTGCATTCATACGAACTTGTATTTGCTTCAAATATTTGATGATGAACTCAGGAGCTTCATCCTTTGATGTCAAAAACTTAACCCATGTAAATCTTGTGTAATCATCGATGATAACCACGATATACTTCTTCCCATTTATACTCTCCACACACATTGGCCCACAAAGATCCATATGCAAAAGATGTAGTTTTTCCTGATTGGTGTCTTTAGGTTTATGAGAGGACTTCTTTCTTTTCCCAAGTGAACATGCCGAACATATATGATCTTTCTCGAATTTCAGCTTTGGCAGACCTCGAACAAGACCTTGTTTGGCTAACTGGTTAAGAGTACTGAAGTTTAAATGGGACAACCGTCAGTGCCATAACCAACTTTTAGTCTTGGAGGCTTTAGATAACAGATAGATCAGAGAAGATTTCAGCATATCATCCAGTGAAATGGTGTATAAATTTATATCTCTGGTTTTGAAAATTAAATCAGTACTGTCTAAATTCCGAACATAACAAGTGTGTTTTCGGAATGCGACTTTTAGATCCGAGTCACAGAATTGACCCACGGAGAACAGATTATGCCTGAGACCCTCTATATAGTAAACCCGTGAGAAAGGTTAAAATTACCTAGGTTGATTGTCCACTCTAACCCGATTATCTTAGCAATTCTGATCATTATCAAAATATGATGGACAAAAATTTGATTACCGAAGTTGATGAGCTGAGAGCCACTGCCCGGTCATCCGATCATATGCTTGGATTAGCCCGAGTCCAGGTACCAGAGTACGATTTGTACGACCTGAAATTGACACAGGAAGAAGATGGAGCAGTAGAAACATTGGATCCCTAGTGTTGCATGGGTTCCGAGTGGTTAGAAACCTTAGCTGATCTAGATTTCATAGATTTATATTTGACACCAGCATTCACATCATTAAGATAATCACGAACACACAGATCATGAATAGCAACAAACATACATTCATGGCCGAAAGCACAAATAAGTTCAGAATTCGCATTCAACACATAATGCTTAACATTTGCATTACATACCGTTTTAGAAACACGATTCATATTATTCAAACTAGACTTAGCAATCGTAGGTTGGTCTTCTACTTTATTTTTCTTCTTGTTACCACTTGAATTTTGCGTGATCCTATCTTTCTTTGTATTGCTCCTAGGCTGTGATCCGCTAGCTTCAATAGAACTGCTTACTCCTGTAGAAGGTGACACAGAATTGTTAGTGGTCTATTTGTCCTGTGGTTTTGCCTCTTTTTGTGTTTTATCTTTTGATGTGTCAGTGGATTCTGCAAACCTAACTTTCCTAGTTTTGTTCATTGGTGTAACAGCAACTAATTTCTCACTTATATGTATTAAAGTAGGACATGAGGCACACACGCATACTAGCAATTCCTGTATTCTTTGAGTATACTTACAGGAAAAATCTAGTGCATTATCGAGAGGTTTTAAGGCTCTAGCTTGTTCAACTATGTCCCTTAGTGTATAAGTGTGTTCCTGAGTTACCTTAAGGTAATCTACATTTACATCCCTATTATTCTTTATGCGAGGGGAAAAAGGTTGCAAATCTAATTTATACACTTTTGAAGTAACCACATTCGAATTATGCCCAATTTGAACACTATCAACGACATTCTTTCCTTTTAAATTCGCAATGTGTTCCTTCAGTTTCTCAATCGATACATTCTTTGCTTTTAACTAAGCTTGTAAATCGTTTATTTTGAAAAATTCCTTAAATTCAAGCGCATCTTTATTATGAGATGGTCTGTTAGTTTGAAACTTTCTTTGCTTTGTTGCAATTTTAATTTCAAGAGAAATGCACCAATTTTCAAGTCTTGAACATCGTTTCGAAAGTTCGTGTAAACAGCCTTTTCAATCATATCATTCTTTTTGGCAAGCTCAGCCTTAAGCTCGAGAGTCTCATTGTATTCATCCACGAAACTCTTTTATATATTCTTATAATCATTAATGGCAGCTAAAGAATTAACAGCAGTATGCACAAGATGTTTAGATATAAGTAGCTCCATTAAACGATCATTTTCATTTTTCAACAGCTCAGATGCAAAATTATCATGTTTAATAGAATTATTATTTGCAGGTAACACATTATGAGAATGAAAATTAGCATGCATTACAACATTCATTACATCTTGACAGATAATATGCTCTAACAGACGATCATTATCAAGGCTTAATTTCTTTTCTCAATCTCAAAATACTTCTTGTCTACAGAACATTGTTCAACTACAGCTTCCATTTGGTTAAAAACTGTTTTCACTTCATTAATTTCAATATGAAGGCCATTATCAAAATCATTGAATAATTCTTTTCAAAAATTTAAGAAATGGAATTACTTCTATCATGAAAACCCCTTTTGTATGTTCAAAACCCCATGCTCCCTCAGTAATTGCATTGGGGGTAATCCTTACTTTCACCATCTTGTCAAAACTGGCAGATTGATTTTTTAGTTTTTGAAAACTTGTCTTTACCAAACTTAATTTTGGAAGTTTACGAAGAGCTTTCGTTTTAATAGGTGTAGATTGAACAACAGGTTGTTCAGAAATAGGGTTTGAAATCCGTAGCTAAAAAGCTTGTTCTGCAGACAGTTCCTTTTGAGGAACAAAATGTTTTCCAAAATGCTCAGATAAGTTGTTTAATTCAACATAATTAATTGGAGAAATATTCACTTCCTTATCTTTACAAATTAGATCATTTTGTTTTTCTATCATTTTTAATCGACTCTCTTCAGCTAAAAGCAATGTTTCTTCAGAATCAGCCATAGAAATCACATCATGTTTCTTAGATATTACATGACCATCATAAAAAGTTGGTTTAATCCGCTGAGCTTTTTTAAGATAAAATGGATTTTGATAACCAAGTGCTTGTTTATATGTGTCATCATAAAAAAAACTTATGGTTTTGTAAGCATATGCATAGTTTGCCTAGATTGACCAACTTTGTAAACAATGTTTTCCAATTCTTTCTTTTGTTTTTCTAAATCAATTGCCTCTTCAATGTATTTATCTTCTTTTTCTTTTGATTGCTTTCTCAAAGCATTAATTTTTGTTATTAAAGATGCATTTTCTGTTTCATGTTTAGAAAGATTAAATTTAAGCGTGTTAATCTCCTCTTAAAACGCAACAAACTTTGCATTTTTACTAAGAATCATGTCATTCATTTGTGACTCTATGTATTTTTCACGATTGTTTAAATCAACATTTTGTCTCTCTTCAAACTGTTTAACTTGTTCCTTATAACTTTCAAGCTCAGTAGTTAAAGATGCATCTAGTTCCTTATGTTTTAGATTATCAGCAGTACATTTAGCAACTTGATCAGACATCGCATCAAATACCAATATTATCATAGCATTTTGTTGGTTAGAAGAATTATTATTTTGAACAGGTGCACTTTCTGTCTCTTGCAAATATTGTTCATACGAGATGATATTGCTATCACTTGTAATGTCAATATTTGGATTGAGATTGAAAGTTAGTTGATCAGAATAAGACTCCCCTTGAACACACATATCAGATACAACATTATTTTGATAATTGTCAGAATTGGGTACCTCAGAGATAACATCTGAATCATAACCGGAGATGTTAGCCATTAGAATTGCTTATGCCCCTGGTGCTTCATCATAGTATGAGTCGAAAGCATCAAGATCATCAGTCTAGAAAGCAACATTAATTGGCATTGTTGTCTGAGTGTCTTGGCCTACTGCAACTCTTGGATCTACTAAAAATGCTAACCGCTCCTCATCTAATACTTGACCAAATTCCTATGCTTCAACTAGCATTAACTTTTCCTTAAACCATGCTGAGTTCTTTGGCCTCTTTGGCTAAGTGCGTTGTCTTGCCATATGCCCTTCTCCCGAATAATTGTATCACTTAACAACCCTTGCTTGACCTGTTGCATTATTTCCCCTATTTTTGTTTACCAATGAACCTGTAGCATTGCTCTTTGAACCATTACTAGCAAAACCTTAACTTTGTCTTCCTTGCACTTGATGAACTATGACTCTGACATCATGAATGGTAGCTTGATTTCTAGGGTTAGAAGATGTTCTGAGTTGGTTATTGGTAGTAGGAAAATGTGAAGCAATTGCTATACTTAGAAATGCCATTGCTTTGTTCAGACTAGCAATTGGGTCATCTCCAGATAGAAATGATGGAACAGAAAGTCCTAAGTCTAATTGAGGAAACTCTGGTTGTGGTTGTTGTGTAATTGCTGGAGCTTGATATGCATGTTGGGAAATTGATGGAGGTAAGTGATTCACTAGAGCCTGATACTATAGTTGATGATGAGGTGCTTGAGAAGATTATGATTATGATTGATGATTGTAAGCCTGTAGAGGAGTTAGTGAAAGATGTTGATGATACTGAGAAGTATTGTATTGAGCTAGATTGCTTTTTAGATAAGAAGGGATGTGATGATGGTTAGCAACCAATGCCAGTGGATCTAGATACCTTTCATGCATGATACGTACTTCATTTGCATGTCCCTCGTGTTGGCTAAGATATGCATACAATTGATCATAGTTGGTAGTATACATACGCTTTGCTAACTTGACATCAGTTATAAACTTGCTCCATTCAGGTTGAAGGCCATTTAGAAATTTGGTATTCACTTGGACTTGCTGCATTGCCATTCCAATAATGTGTATGTCATTCATTATTTGAGCAAACCGCATATAATACTCATGAAGTGTTTCACCCTTGATTGAATCAAACTTATCAAACTCATTGTACAACTTACACTCACGTTCTTGGTATGAAAGTTTAGTGCCTTGCATAAGTAACTTCACTCGATCCCAAATTTGTTTAGCTACTTGATTATGGTTAACAACAACATAGAAATCTGGTGTAAGACCTTGAAAAACAATATTCGTAGCATGAAGATCATAATCATCTTGAAGTTTTTATTTGTCTGAGAGTTCTTCATAAGTCTTAAGTCTTGTAACACCATCTACTTCAATATTAGGATAAACAAGTGGTCCTTCAAGAACAGATTTAAGCATCATTCTACCTTGTTCCTTACATTTTATGTAAAGCAACATACGAATCTGCCATGAATTGTACATTGTATTTTCAAGCATAGGAGGACGGTTATTAGCACCGGCTACAATCATATGTTTTGCTAAAGTAGTCATTTTGAATTACTTGAAATGTGAATTTAAAATGATTAGATCGATTCAGTGATTAATGAGAATTGTGTTAAAGTTTTGTTTGTTATAAGTGATTAAGTCCTTGTTATTTCACGGGATTTTACTAATCTTTATTAAACCGGGAAGATAAGTTAATATTTCACAGGATTTTACTAATGCAAGATAAACCGTTGAAAATAACTTTTTCTTGAAAATTACGTATTCCACAGAAAGAATGCCTTGTAATGCTTATTCCGCATGATTACTTATTATGTAGTAACATAAATCGCAGAAACATAAACCGCAGAAATAATCACCTGCATGCCTTATTTCGCAGGATTAAGAAAATTTTGGCAGAGTTTTGTTTCCTAAAACTAACATAAACCGCAGAAAGAACCACTTGTAAAATTTATTCTGCATGATTACTTATTTCGCAGTGACATAAATCGCAGAAACATAAACCGCAAAAATAATTTGTGACATATTCCGCAGGATTAAGAAAATTTTGGCAGAGTTTTGTTTCCTTAAACGAACAAAAACCGCAAAAAGAATCACTTGTATGACTTATTCTGCAGGATTACTTATTCCAAAGAAACAATACAATACATAAACCGCAGAACCTAATACATATTCCGCAGAAACCAAAACCTATTCCTCACTCTTCAAACATTAACCACAGCCTTTAAATTTTTTCAGAAAACCAAGTTTAAATCACTTAAAACCACACTTTTTAACATTTTTGATTAAAAACTTTTGTATAATTAACTATATCTAGGCTAGTAACATCATAAAAACGCAAACTTGAAGGTTTTAAACAACAAAAATTTGGTCCTAAAAAACGTACGAACATTTTAAAAAGGTATAAAAACCTTAAGTTTTGATCTAAAAAACGCACACAATCCCAAGTAATATATCCCATGGCGACTGATACCAATTGATGATATCACAAATCAAGTATTACTATGAGAAACAAAGAAAATTCCAGAGAGAGAAAGAGGGTGGATGGCACATGTAGAGAGAGAAAGAGAATATCATAAAATGTAAGAACATACAAATGACCAACACCCTCTTCATGAGATGGAGAGGGTTTTTATATCCCTTATAATGGGCCATACAAGCCTTGGTTATCCATGAGCTTAACCCGGTTAGCTTAACTTTAACCAAACGATTAACTGTGAGCTACGAGATACTATATTGGTAGTGACCGAGTCTTTTCTCGATTCCTAACAACTTACATAAAAGCCTCAATTCTTGAAGCCAAAAATGGGTTTGCTTTATCTAATTATTATCATAACATTAACTCATTTTCAAAATGATTTGATTCTATAATTAGCTTACGTGCTTGTACTTGTGATGATGCCTAACACTACAGTGATCATACTTAATTAATCGAGTTTTTAAAGTTTCTTATGGGCATATATGATGTATATTACCCATTATAAGCAACAATCTACCTAGAGTCCCTTTACCCTATGTGACAACAACTTTTGCTGCATCTATTAGTAATACTTTACAACCACTTTATTGTTAGGATTCTAAAATGTGGTGCCATTACCGAAATTACTTTAGTTTATACTTAGGCTCATATGCAAGAACTAGAATAGTATATTATGTATAATAAAGCATATAAGAGCCTATAAATACCCCTCCATACATCCATAGAGGGGTGTACATCAATTGTGTAACTCACCTTTCCTTTATTCATTAATAGAACTCACATTTATACTTTACACCTTCTCTCTCTATAAAATAGTTGATTCACCTTTTGAGCTTCCTCGACCTTTTAATCTATGGAATCTTTGATACTTACAATTGATATCAGAGTTTGTGGGATGAAATCTTGGATTGTTGTTTTGAAAAAAGAAAAAAATCTGGTGTTTGATCAAAAGTGCGTTTGCCATTTGGTATATAAATGAATTAATTTTTTTGATGTGATTGGATGGTCAAAGTACCTAGGAAAATTTTTCTTTCGTTTTGATTGGTGTAACCTTATTAATCATCTCATATTTTTTTTTTCAAGAGTGAATTCAATGTTAGGACGAGTGTGTTTTTGACGAAGAAAATTAAGTTCGTGGTAATGTTTTATAAAAAAGTGAGTTCGTGGAATTTTTACGAAGCATGATATCATAATCCATTGTATTTCTGTTATGATTCATTTTAGAGTGGTTTAAATGCAAAAGAAACGGATTTGAATCGTAAAAATTCATGTTTTTCATGATTTTGGATGGACTCACCTTTCTTGGTATAGATCTTACCTTTTTAATAGTTGTAACAATAAGTGAGTTGTGTTTTCGGTTGTAATAATAAAGTGAGTTGTCAACTCACCTTAAGGAGACTTCCTTTTTTAATCAACTCACCTTGTGACAACTCACCTTTAGGACAACTCGCTTCTATAACTCGCCTTTGCAACTCACCTTTACAAATCACCTTTAGCCAACCCACCTTTATCATAAAGCATAAGTTATGGGTTAACATTCAGATATCACCTTAAGGTGAGTTAGGGTTTAAAAATTTAAATAGCACCTTAAGGAGAGTTAAGTTTTGAAAATTTGAAATTCACTTTTTGGAGAGTTTGAAATTCGGGTATTGTTCAAAAAGTGAATTGAGAAATACTCCAAAAGATATTTGGTTTACATTATCATGAAACTTAAACTGAAATTATAAACCATTATCAATTCAAAACAATTCCACACCTTCGTCCAAACGATTCTTATCAATGATTTACTTAAACCGTCCATAAGGCTAGTTTTGGGATTTAATTGTAAGAAATGACTACGGGGTTGATTTGTTATCACTTATATGAGGTTGAAGTTTAATTCACAGGTGCGTATACTTATTTTATCTTAAAAGTCAGGATTGATTGGATGATGAGTTTCTAAGATAACTTGTTCGAGCGTATAACCAGTTGTGATAAGGACTTGGCTATTTAGTTATTTGTATGAGATCTATAAACGAAAAAGTTGGTTCCGAATGACTCATAAGGTAGCTATCACTTTAAGGTGTTACGTTGTTGTCCCGAGTGTCTCAATTTGTTGAGGATTAGTCAAGAAGTGATGTACTTTTATTCCTTTAAGGGGTGAGTCGAGGAGACCCGATTTTTCTACACTGATTCTTTTTCACATGGATAGTACAAGCTTAAGTCCCAAGCTCGGGTTATTATACTTCACTCTCAAGTTCGTTATATTGTGTTTACTCTATCAGTAGTCATTACAGAGAGCCAACATAATTGATAAGAGGTTGGTCAGAATTTGTCAAGAGGGGTAAAAAGTAGAGATATTTGATTAACAATTGATTTTCCAGGGACATTTTTAAGCTTAACTGATTTAATGATGCTTTACACAAGATCTAGTATTTAGACATACACCATTATATGATGATTCCAATCACTCGCAACCATAAGGGGAATAAATGGTGTACTTGTAGAGGGATTTGTCTAGTTTAAAGTGGACTTAAATAACACATCTCTCTATTTGGTGATATTGGCGACTAACCCTAAACATAAACCGATCAATCAATTATTCCCCTAATCGTTATTATGTTCTAAACACAACTTGATTCCCTAGTTTGCAACCATTTTTAATCGCTACTAGTGGGTTTTGTTTTGTGTTTTACGGTTGTAATCTGATTAGGGTTTGTGTTAACTCTTTTAGTTTTAATCGCTAAGTTCTGTAAGTGCTCTGTATGTTTACAATCCCTAATCATTGTTATCTTTGATCACATCAGTATTGATTCGGTTAGTATTTTAACTAATTTAGGGTTTAACTTTCAATCGTTTGAGTTTCTCGTGCTGCGTTTTCATTCAATTCTTAATTCCTTATTGAGTAAGGTTTTGTTAAATACATTTTATTTACTTCTGAATTTCATTGTGTTAACGTATTATCTTGTTTGTGTGGGATTGTTTGAGCCACTCGATACTAGGGAGATTGTGGTGGTTCGTATGTAGTTAAGCATGGAACGTGGGTTCTTGAGTTCGAGTGGCAGAGATCTAAAATAGAAAAATGGTGGGTCTAATAATAGTGATTCTGGTAATGTTATTGGAAGTGGGAATCAAGATTCGGGTAATGGTGGTGTTAAAAATTCGCAACTTGATCAAAATATCAATGATTCTGGTGTTGCGGCACATATTGATCATAATTCGCAAACTAGTCAGATTATGGATGGTTCTTATGTGAGTATTTATGCTAATGTTATTGTTTCACCCATTGATCCTAAAATTTCTAATCCGGTTTTGTCGAGGCCTACTTCGTATGTTAAACTAGTTACTGGCGAACCGAGTAGGAAAAGTGTAAACTTCCGCACTTTGCTTGCATCAGTGGGGAACGGGGCTGATGTGGCTATTTTGTTTAGCGAACGTTATGCTAATACAGCTTATGGTTTCTTTTTGGGAAAATGGGTGTCGTACCCAGTTGTTGAAAACTATGTCAAGAACACTTGGAGTAAATATGAACTTGATAAATCAATGTTGTATAACGAGTTATTTTTCTTTAAGTTTAGCTCTATAGATGGAATGGATGAAATGCTTGAGAATGGTCCTTGGTTCATTTTCAATAATCTATTTATTTAGAAAAAAGTAGAATCCGGATGTGAACTTATTAAAAGAAGATGTTAGTAATTGTCTGGTTTTGGGTAAAATTTCATGATGTTCCTATAACGGCGTTTAGCGAGGATGGATTGAGTATCATTGCTACTAAAATTGGTACTCTTATGATGATTGACTCTTATGCATCTGACATGTGCATGCAATCATGGGGTAGGTTAAGTTATGCTAGAGTAATGATTAAGCTTCGAGCCAACATAGAGTTGAAAGATACTCTTATGGTTGTTATGACAAAACTTGTTGGTGAGGGGTTCTATATTTTCAATATACATGTTGAGTATGAATAGAAACCTCTAGATGTTCGAGTTGAAAGGTATTTGGTCATGTTTTGGATGAGCTTCCTAAGAAAATTGTCTTGGATGTGTTGAAGAACTTGAAGAATCCTAGACAAGCTACTAAAGGTGTTTAGGTTGGTCCAAAGGTAGGTTTTTAATAAACTAAATAAGTTTATAGATCTGTCTCTAATAAGAATAGTGCCAGCACAAATGGTAAAAAGACGCAAGCTAAATTATCTAGACAAGATGTAAGTAATTAAAAGCCATTTGATGCTCTTAATTATGTTGAAAACGATGATGACTTGGGTATGGATGGGGGGATTTTAAAGGCGGCAGGGAAGGGGTCTTTAAATGTGGCACGTAGTAGTTGTAGTACTACTCCTATTGTAGAAAAGATTAATAAACTAGAACAACAAATTCTTAAGGGGAAATTTATGTTTGTGGAAGATGACGGGAAGCCGTTATATAAGGTTGATTCCATAGGTATTGCAGATAGTGATAGTGAGGTAGAAGAGGTGTTCAATGAAATTGAAGGTTATTTGGCTTCAGCGAGTTTAAAAAGTGGAAATGGTAGTGGTTATGGTACTAATAGCTTGTTGGAACAATGGAGGGAAACAAAACGGGATGATGATTATGACCCTCATGATGTTGATCTGTATTAAAGTCATGATATGTCTGAAAACCTTCATGCTATTTGTGTTGATTTTGATATCATGGTCCATGGTCGAAATAAGAAATTGATTAATTTTGTTGTTTGTTGAGTCAATTGTAATCTAGGTAGAGCCATATCATCCTTTAGAGTAGTTGTGCTTGTTATGTTAGCTTTTGCCTATGTAACGGGTTGAGATGTAAGATTCACCCACATCCATTGTCCTGAATCATTTTTTGGAGTAATAAAATTACTCGGGAAACCTGTTACCCAAAAAAAAGATTTGTGTAGTTTTATAAACATTGGCTAGCTTGATCCGTTCAAAGTATATAATGAGGTATAGTTAAGAGATTTATTGGGTCGATGGATGAAACGCCCTTGCTAGGAATTTCTTTTACACGGAACAATTCTCAATGTCGACCCTTGACTCTGGCGTCATACTATTTTTAAAATTCTATCATGATTTTGCTTCTGAAAGTATTCTTATGTTATAGTAGACATAATTACCTTTCTAATGATATAAAGAATGACTTCTAACTCCTTACGGATCATCTTATACGCTAAAAATAAGATTGACAACAAGCCATGGGTTTCTAAGGCCCTTAGCCGGCGGCTGGCCTTCTCGGCCGGTGGCTGGCGGCTGGGTAGCCTTGGCTGGCGGCTGGGTAGCCTTGGCTAGCGGCTAGGAGGCTCAGAGGCCCTCCAGGCTGGTGGCTAAGCTTCCACGGCCGTAGGCCGTGCCCAGTTCGACCCATTTTCTGCATTTCTTCATTTTTCTTCTGGAAACTCATTTTTACCAATTAATACTATACTCAAACTTGACATAAACACTTTAAAACATACTAACAAACTTTCATATAAGTAAAAGACTATTGTTGACCTATAGAACATCAAAATGGATCAAAAAGGAAGGGGATTTGCGTTATGCCAAACACCCCTTTAACTCTTTAAAACATGGCATGACTACTTGTTTACCACTCAATTATGAGTTTATTTTAATATACACCAATGTTTAACATCCTAGGGCATTTCTTGGTAAAAGAGAGGGCATGTAAGTAGCTCGATTACCCATGAGCTCCACCCACAGCTAACCCACGACCTTTAGCCTTAAGCTTGATCTCACCTATATAAAAAAGACATAAACGAAGCAACGTAAGCATAAAGCTTAGTGAGATAACGCATATAAACTGAAGGTAAAACGTGAAAATAAAACTAAGAAGGTTGCTTTGTTGGAACTTTCCCCGCTTAGTGCTCGTAATGCTTGTTGACACTTCTAATCCACGCAGGATCGCATTCTTTCAACTTTTCTTCTAATCTGGGCTATGTATTTCATAATCATATATATATAAAGGCCATATGATTTCAGGTACATACAAATCATCCACATAGGACGTCGTGAACCCTTATTCGGGTCAATATAGCTTTACAAGCTCAGTTCGCCCACATTGGACGTCGTGAACCCTTATTCGGGTCAATATAGCTTTACAAGATCTGTTCTCCTACATTGGACGTCATGAACCCTTATTCGGGTCAATATATCTTTACAAGCTCTTTTCGCCCACATAGGACGTTGTGAACCCTTATCCGGGTCGATATAGCTTTACAAGTTCTGCTCGCCCACATTGGACATCGTGATCATATTATGGCACATGTCGCCCACTTAGGATGTCTATTAGGTTTAATAACCATGTTAATCATCCATATAGGATGTCTAAGTCCCACCTCGGGACCATAATCTATTTAAAGGCTCCTGTCATCCAATATGGATGTCTAAGTTTTCATTTGAAACTTATAATCATAATATAAGACATGTCATCCACCTAGGACGCGTAGACCCGATTTTGGGTAACAATACACATAAATACATACAAGGAATCCACCTAGGATGTCTAGTTTAGTTTTCGGAATATAACTATCTCTTTTAATCATGTCGTCCACTCAGGACGTTTAAAATATGCAATAATTCATCATGTATGCTTAAAGTATATTAATAAGACCGCACGGGTCACTACGGGCTGAATTGACCCGTCTAAAGCATTTCACACATAAAGTTATATCGCGTGATTCGTTTCTAATCATAGCTTATATTTTGGCATATTGTGAGCTTACTCAATATAAACTCGTAATACTAAGTACAATACACAAGCATATAACGATTTATGAACAAGAACACCAAAATACATGTAATTCATCAAACGGGCTTCTAGAACCTGTTCCTACACTGATATACGTTACTCACCTCGATATAGCATGCGACCTATCTTGAGCTCCTGTAAACGTCCCCGACTAACCTTTATAACTGTCACACCCTGCCAAGGCGGAAACGCGAGGCGTAACGAGAATGGATATCAACATAACACAATGGCGTCTATATAGAAAACTACAATGCATAAAGTAAACAAGGTATAGACACAATGTGTCATGAAAATACCCAACAAGCATAAAAGATAACTGGCATCTTGTATTGATTTAAAAGGGGTTTACGCCAATACAAAGACATGCAAAACATCCAAAATAAACCTAAGTAGTTCAAATCAACAACATTTAATATTCATTTATGCATGAAATAAACTAGGAGATTAAACTCTGCAAGCAGCCTATGGTCTCTCTAGCCACACCTCTTATTCTTAAGATCCTCAGATGCTCACCTGAAAATGATGCTTAAAAATGTCAACACAACGGTTGGTGAGAGTCATAGGTTTACGACACACATTTCAAACTTTCCATCAATTACTATGATTAATTAAATAGAACATGGCAGGACAGTTAAGCTAGCTATTATACAGGCTAACATGCATACGTATAAAACAACCACAACTAGGACGGAACGTGTCCCACGATCCAAGTCACACAAAAATATCACATAGTAATGGGTATCCTCCTATCGGAATAACAAAGTAATGGGTAGAAACTTTACCCTCCGATCGAAATCATACAGTAATGGGTAGGAACATTACCCTCCAATCTAAATCACACAGCATGGGTAGGAACGTTACCCTCCTATCCAACAACACACAAACATTTAGCACATATCATATAATAGCCACATAAATGTGCATGCATCAATCAAACCACATAATCACAGAATTTAAAACATTTCAAAACCATTTGCATTACTTCCATCCCAAATTAAAAGTAATGTAAAAAGAGGGACTATGAAACTCACACCTGATGCTAAACGCAGCTTCCTAAATTTCCTAGCACAAAACTACACAATAAAATATAAATGTGTTACACGCGACTAAGCCAAATGCTTAAGTCCATGCAACAATCATACGATGGATGTCTAAGGGGTTTACATACCTCCATGGGTCACCCCGAAACCATGCCTGACTTTAACCATCTCATTTACTCATAAGTCTACTTAACTACATTTTACCTAAAAACGCAGAATTTTAGTGTCACTTTTCTAACTTTAAACCTTTATCTACCGAACCTAATAAATTGTCAAATAAATCACCTATGTACACTTAGGTGTTTACTAACTACCTCATATTCCCAAAATCTATTCACATGTGCAAATGCCTCAAATAAATTACCAACTCAAAAGTACCCAGATTCGGATCTGAACGCGCACTAAAATGTTTGACCTTGCTAACCATACTTAGACAACTAATCGGAAGCTAAATTTTGGGGTGACGTTAATAGACATACAGAACTTGACTTTTGTGATTTGGCTAACCTAAATTCGAAATTTAAATAGGGGTTTTATATCTCTAATTCTGACCAAACTCTGACCTGTATTTACTATTTTGACAACTTTTCTTGCAAGTACCATTTGACTAACTTTCCGACCTCAAAAACCTTCGAGGCTAGACTTTTTGAAAACTAAACTCTCTGAGATACAATTTAGGCATAAGATTCACCTCTTAACTAGTATCTATCATCAAGATAATATTCGTTGAACATGACCCAAAAATCTGCCAAACCCTAGATCACAAATTAACATGTTTTAATCCTAACCGTTTACATCATTATGATCCAAATCAAGCCACAAATGTCCCCACATGCTCTAAATATAATTAAATACAGAATATTATAAACCCTAATGATCCATCATAATGTTTGTTACATGATTTAAAAAGAATTAACAAGAGTAGAGAACATACCTAACGTTCTTACTTGAATTAACACAATCTAACGCCTAGATTTCTTGATCAAAATTTTGTGTTCTTCACTTGAGGGATAAGGGGATTTCGGCTGAACAAGGTGGGGAGGGGGGATGAGGCACCAAAAATCTTATTTAGGGTTTACATATAGTTTAGATAATTATAAACCTAAGCCTTATCAAACTACAAGTTGTATAAGACTAAAACTCTATTTTTTTCTTCTTTCTCCTTCTTAAATCTGATCAGAAATACTTATATATATATATATATATATATATATATATATATTGGATATATAATTGATTACATTATTACCTACATTGTGTTATTTTTCTATAAAAACCTTTATTAATTTTGTAAACCTTTTGAATAAAAACTAGGTAATAACTTACTATTTATAACTTTTCATTTCACAACATAGTTTCTATATTTAGAAAGTTCATTACTAACTCTCAGAATTCATGAACCCAATTCATTTCCAATATGCAATACTTTCCATATTTATCCAACATATAATCATTCACAAATTGACGTAGCAATGCATGCAAACATGTCATCATTTCCATTGTCACTACAGGTGAACAAAAATGGAATACTCATCACATACTCCAAACACTCATTCAAAAATGAGATGAACACGAATCTCAGAATGATATCATGCACACAAATAAGGTCACATAATTCATAAATATAGCACGTCTAAACACTTAGCCAACTCCAAAGGCATGACTAACCTGCTCAAGTCACGGTTGCCACAGTATCCCCTCCTTAAGGAAATCTCATTCCGAGATTTCACTAGCAGGTTCAACAGCACGGTCAACAAATAATTGAGGGTAGTTAGCTTTCATATGGTCTTCACTCTCCCAAGTGAACTCAGGACTACGCTTTGAATTCCAACGAACTTTTACAAGCGATATCTTACTATGCTTCAAACTCCTAACCTCACGGTTCATAATCTCTACGGGTTCCTCGACAAACGAAGGGTTTTGTCGATCTTGATCTCGTCCAATGGCATGTGCAGATTAGCATCCGCCAAATACTTCTTCAAATTAGACACATGAAATGTGTCATACACACCACTTAGTTCTTTAAGAAATCCTAACCGATAAGCTACACGGCCGATCCTTTCGAGGATCTCAAATGGTCATACATACCTCGGTGCCAACTTGCCTTTCTTTTCAAAACGAACCACGCTTTTCCACGGAGACACCTTTAATAACACACGATCTCCAACCTCGAACTCTAATGGCTTGCACCTATTATCGGCATAGCTCTTTCGACGATCCCTCGCCATTTTGAGTTTTTCTTTTATCAACACTACCTTATTAGTTATTTCTTGTACCAGCTCAGGTCCAATCAAACTACTTTCTCTAATCTCTGCCCATAGAACAGGCGACCTACATTTCCTTTCATATAACGCTTCAAATGAAGCACATTAAATGCTCGAGTGATAACTATTGTTATAAGAAACTCAGCTAATTGTAGGTGGACATCCCAACTGCCACTAAAGTCAATAACACACGCCCTCAACATATCCTCCAAAGTCTAAATTGTACGCTCACTTTGTCTATCCGTTTGGGGATGATAAGCCATACTCATATCCAATCGCGTCCCTAAGGCTTTTTGTAACGTTTGCCAAAAACATGATGTAAACCGTCCATGTTGATCTGAAATAATCGACACGGGCACTCCGTGTCGTGCGACTATCTCATCGATGTATAACTTTGCCAATCTCTTCGTACTATAATCATCACACGTTGCCAGAAAATAAGCTGACTTGGTAAGTCTGTCGATTATTACCCATATTGAATCATGCCCACTCTTTGACCTAGGTAGTTTTGTGATAAAATCCATAGTGATCTTATCCCACTTCCATTCGGATATCTCGGGTTGTTTCAATAAACCCGAAGGCCTTTGATGCTCAGCCCTCACCTTTGAACAAGTTAAACATTTGCTAACATAAGTAGAAATATCCCTCTTCATTCCCGGCCACCAGTACATATATCGAAGATCATGGTACATCTTACCCGCTCTAGGATGCACAAAGTACCTAGTCTTATGAGCTTCGTCCATAATTATCATTCTCATACCTCCTACTAACGGAACCCATATACGGTCCATAAAGTATAAACTCTCGTCTTCTTTCCTTTCCATCTGTTGATCTAAACCATGTAGCCTTTCTGCAGGTACGTTCTCTTACTTGAATGCCTCACTCTAGGCTGCCAGTATCATTCCTCTTACTCCAGACTGAATAGTCATAGCCATTGCTCGTATACGTCTAGGTTTCACTCATTCCTTCCTACTTAATGCATCAGCTACCACATTCACCTTACCTGAATGGTAGCAAATCTTACACTCATAGTCACTAAATAATTCCATCCACCTCCTTTGACGCATATTCAACTCCTTCTGATTAAATATGTGTTGAAGGCTCTTGTGATCCGTGTAGATGACACTCTTCATACCATACAAATAATGCCTCCAAGTTTTAAGGGCAAACACAACTGCTCCCAATTCTAGGTCGTGTGTTGTATAATTCTTCTCGTGGATCTTTAGCTGTCTTGAGGCATGGGCAATTACTTTGCCTCTTTGCATGAGTACACAACCTAACCCCTGATTTGATGCATCATAGTAGACTACGAAATCTTTAACCCCATCAGGTAGTGACAATATCGGTGCATTACATAAATTATTCTTCAAAGTCTGGAAAGCCTCTTCCTGTTCCACGCCCCACTCATACTTTTTGTTTTTCTGAGTCAACGAAGTAAGGGTTTAGCAATCTTAGAGAAGTTTGAGATAAAATGTCGGTAGTAACCTGCTAACCCCAAAAATGATCGAATTTCAGACGACGTTGTAGGAGCTTTCCAATTCTTTACCGCCTCATTCTTACTTGGATCCACATGAATACCATTCTGGTTGACCACGTGACCAAGGAAATGCACTTCTTGCAACCAGAACTCATACTTTGAGAATCTAGCATATAACTTCTCCTTCTTTAGCAATTCCAACACCAACCTCAAATGAACCTCATGTTCCTCGTTAGACTTTGAGTAGATCAAAATGTCATCAATGAAAACGATGACAAACTTAACTAGGTACGGTTTGCAAACCCGGTTCATAAAATCCATAAAGTCTGCTAGTGCATTGGTTAATCCAAAAGGCATAACCGTAAACTCAAAATGTCCATATCTCGTTCAAAGCGTGGTCTTTGGAATATCATCCTCCTGCACTCGTAGCTGATGATAACCCGACTGAAGATCTATCTTAGAAAAATAACGCGCTCCTTGCAGCTGATCAATTAAGTCATCGATCCTATGAAGCGGGTAACGGTTTTTTTAATAGTCAACTTCTTCAACTCCCTATAATCTATGCACATGCGAAACGAGTCATCCTTCTTCTTAACAAACAACATCGATGCTTCCCACGAAGAATGACTCGGCCGTATGAAGCCTTTATCTTGCAACTCTTGGAGTTGTTCAGACAATCCTTGCATTTCCGAGGGTGCTAGACGATATGAAGACTTCGCAATCGGCGTCGCTCTATGCGTAACTCAACTTGTCGTTGCGGTGGTAATCCCGACAAGTCTTCCGGAAACACATCAGCAAAATATCATACGACGGAAATATCACCCAATTTCGGTTCGTCTACCTTCGTGTTCATTAGGGTTTCTGTGACTCCTTGAGTACGTTCACCTTGAACCCTAAGTATCTCACCACCTTCCAACGGTATCAACGAATTCTAAGGGTTACGAACTATCGAATAGGGTAGCAAACGAGTATCGAATCAAAGGATAGAAAACATATAAGGGATTTCACATATGCAAATAGACGTGGATCAAATGACATAAGAATCCTTAAAAGAAAGGATAAAATATCTATACTGATAGGAAACGTAAACAAAAGAGTCAACAAGGCGTACCAAGACAAAAGGAACACATATTGAATAATGATAAATACGAAAGATAGAATTCTTATACCAATAATCGACTTTACTTGAAAGAACCAATTAAATAATGTTTTAAAAAATCATTTTGAACAATAAAGAAAGTCGTTTTTAAAAAAAAATTAAATATAAGAATCGTCTTAAATATAATCTTTATAAAATTCATTTCAAACATGGTTGTCATAAAAATCCAAAGACAGTTACTTAACAGTGTATCACATCTTACCCATATAAATTACTTTAAACATACTTTTTATAAAAGTAAAATTTATCAAAACAAGCATATAAAATATTCTCATATGTAACACCCCCAAATATACGATACGCAGCAAAATATAACATTTGGGGTGCTACTTCATAATACCTGTACACGAGTCCTAGTAAACACCAAAGATACGTTTATTAACAAATTTCGTTTCATTAGTTTAAAAGAGAATCAGACTTACAAGATAGGTCCCAAACTATACAAGTCATATTACGAATTCATTTCAAAAATGTTTCTTTAATTTATAAACATATGTTCACCGAGCCTTCATTCTTGATATCCGCGTGCCGTCCCATCCAAGCTATCTTCATACTTAAACCTGAGAAAAATATGCTTTTAAACGTCAACATAAAGTTGGTGAATTCATAGGTTTGATAAATCGTATAATGTAGGACCACAAAATCTCCCATTTGTATGATAATGCAACAGATTGAAAACATCACATAAATGTAATTACGTTGCCCTAAGCTCATGACACTGAAGCTCGACATAAATATATTGCAATATAAAATTGCCAGCATTGCCCATATTGATGTTCTAACCCAGAACATCCCTCGTCCGATGGTATACGTTCGTTGTCCGGCAAACCGGCACAGTGAGCATGACTCACCCGAACGGGGATGTCAATCCTAATAGATCTATTTATAACATTCGCGCTTACCCTCCAGGTAATTAACCAGTTCATGATAATGGGCTCCTTTGGGTTATTGTAACTTAGGCAACACGTAATCATAATATAAAATTTCCCACTTGTGTCCAATTGTAAAACATTGCATGTTTCTCACCCCAAAAACTTATAAAACAAAATCATGTAAAACGTGGGGCTATGAACTCACCTTGATCAACGATCACGATCAAATAAACCGAATAAATCACAACGAAGCAGCAACGATCTCGACCACGACCTATAATTATGTCGCTCGATTACAATATGTATAAAGTACGATCTACGATGCGTACATCGTTACGACGAAAACATATATATATATATATATATGCATACATACATATATGTGATGAGAAATCCACTTGCGCGTCCTAACCGTAACACTTAGTATATTTAGTATATTTTATATATACTATTTTCCATTCGATCACATATTATTTCACTTTATTAAAATCTTTCAATTTTTGGTATGTTTCCCTTTTTAGTAAGCCTCGACACAATATTATATTTATAATAATATTTATTCACCTCCTCGAACATTCGACGTTTAATTAGTCATTAATCTCTCATAATGATATCACATTTCGAATATTGCGAAAAGTTACTATTTTATACTTTCAATTTTTAGAATCTCTCATAATAACGAGATGTGCCGTAAATTTTACGATGCTCAAAACGATTAACGAACGTGCGATCAACCGTTGACTCGCGAAACGTCAAAAATAAAAATTATCAAATCTTCTCCAAATTTTTCATAATAAAATACGAAAATATTTATTATCGACAAATAAAATTTTAAATGTCGACGCTCGTTCACGGAAACTCGTAAAATAATATTTACGACATCGGGCACGCGATCGTCGTACGCGTCAAAAAACTCGGGTTGTTACATTCCACCCACCTTAAAGAGAGCGTCGTCCCGGTGCTCGCTCTTTTTTTTACTCGTCTTATTTATACTAGTGACAAAACGGTTTCCTCATCCTCAAACGGACTTACGTGCTCGTAAACAAAAATCGTACGACCCAATACTCGCCTTGACTATCCCTGATGGAAAGTCACGAAAAACAAATGGTAACTTATACCAACAAAATCAAAATACGATTTCAACCGCTCTTATCATAAGAGACAAAACACGCCACAGAATCATATCCGATATAAACAAAAATCACGTCGCTCTTAAAAGAGAATCTTTAAAACGAAAGATCGCTCCAAACTCAGTTGGTGATCATACAAAACGAAGCGCCCAACGCTTATCAAACCAAATCAAGCATCGCGAACCAAATCCGAAACAATTTCCTCGGATCGGGACCGAAACAAACGTCGCAAATCACAATCATAAGATACGCTATTAATGATTACAAAGAAGTATTACATTATTCAACAAAAAAAATATATAATAACCAATTCCAAAACTACGGTCGCCCTCCGGTCTCATTTGATAATGCCCACCGTTTTGCGAACATAACCTTGGTAGTACTATGCACCTTATCCAGGGCGCATTCATAGCGCTAACAATAAACAAAACAAACTCGTTATCCAAAACCAAAATTATACGTCGCATCCTGTCCCTTGTATAAATGATCCACTTGCTCGAGTACAAGTTTCCAGCGTACACATGACTCTCATCAATTGGCATTATAGTCACTAACAATGACTTCAGCTTAATCACAGGTGTTCTTAGTTAATAGCAGTCATGCTATTGGGTTAATACACACCCGACCAATGAAGACTTCTTTTTTTGTTTTTTTTTTTTTGGATATATTTATATATAATTATATATATATATATATATATATATATATTATATATATATTATTTACTATTTATATTCGTCCTATCACTTTCTCATTCTACTTTCGGGTATATACTCATTAGTCACATTCTATGGGACACATCCGGGCAAACAAGAGCATAATCGCTTATTAACATTCAGATACTCATTGACATAAACAATAATTCGGTGGCGAGCGATAACCCCGCTTATATCACATATTGTCAAAAGACAAATCGAAATCAATCAAGAAAGCAGTTGAGCATCATGGCTTAATGCTCGATCGTCGAAAATCAAAATTTCCAACATTTCCATATGGCGACTAGCACAATCGGCTTGGTCCTAACACATCACATACATCCTAGATGAATCGAATCACTAAGTCGAGAAATTCACGCACATTTCCACTTCAATACCACTCGACTTAAAGCATTGGCTACTTTGGTCGTTCCTCCAGAATGGGGACGGATGTCACCATTTTTCTAGAGTCTCTAATCATTTCGCCCCTCTTTACGCACTCGAGTCGTCATGTCATGGAGTAATGATCACTACGCTCAACCGTAGGTCAAGCATCGCATAGTGTCTTATTTTAATCCTTGACGATAAAGGAATATCACTACTATACTACCTCAATAACGGGGAAAAGAAAAGAATTTTCTTCATGGCCATCAGTTGATTCAACAACAATAATTCACGTTTGCTATATTCGTCACTTTCAACTTCCTTTACTTTGGAAACCTTATGACCCCGAGAAGATCCCTTCTCAATGGCGGTATCAGGTTTCCTGGGTACTCCACCGTTTAATAAATTTTCTCATGACTTTCGGGTATGTTTACGTGTCCATGCTCGATGGCACTCTATACCTTTACTAATCCTCGAGAATTTTTCTCTACGCCACCTACGACATTCACTCCGTCCACTCTTCAAGTCTTGCTACAACAAGCATCCAATCCACTCTTTACGCAACTCAACTCCGTAATTACTTACCAATGCATCGTCCAAAATCGACCTTCAATAACCAATCTCCACAACAAACTACCGGTCTATATTACGAGGACCTAGACCTTATTACGTTTCTAGACACATTTACTCCGGACAAACACCGTCGGCATTTTCTCTCCGGAGTGACTCGGTCAAAACGATTAACACAAGACTCTCTCCATGTAGTCAAGACAAAACAAAAATTTACTTGCATAAGGATCCATAGTAAGGGTAAAAACACTTTTCTCTTTCGAGAAATCCAGCCCAAACCCAATTTTTCCAAAATCCAACATTTTAGGGGTGACGATTTATCTGACATAACGTGGTTCTTCCCGAATTAGGCATGATTGATCAGGTCATGCATAATTGAGGACCAAACGACGACATGACCTTCTTCGTCAAAACAATTTATTATTACACGCTACATGCGTAAGTCATTTTCTTTAACATATGTATACTTGTATATATCATGCCAAAGAAAGGAATAAAAAGAAAAGGAAAACGATTTGTATTCATTTGGCACCCTCGGTCAGTTTATGAAATTTGAAAACATATTTTCCATTGTTCACACGAACAATTTATACTACAAAAATTCGTACTATTCGCGCCACGACATTCGTACAACACACGAATCCGTTTTCGCGATCCACAATTTAAAATTATAAATTTACAAAACATCATTTATACAATTTGGTCAACGGTCATAGCAAGTATCAACGACACCCACTCATGGACTATGCAACAAGTAATATAATCATGCAAAAATCTCGCCAATTAAAATCACTCAACACTCGGGTCAAAATCAATCTCATAACGAGTCAATGCCTTGGGGTAACCACGACCTCCAAGCAGCACCCGAAGCATAACCTACACTATCACACACCATCATAACTCATAACCAAGAACAACTACAACAATCGTAATAACAACGCCGAAAGTAACCTTCATACATCCAAAATTTCCCAAGAGTTACACTACATGGTTCCATGACCAATACGTCCAACCATAGTGGTTCTAAGTTTCTAATACATAACTACTTATATATGAACTCTCCTAGAGTTTTAAATCAAAACAATGGCTAAAGAACGTACACTCACAACGCCGGTGATAATATAAACTTTCGAAGCAATAATGACCTCAAACCAATCTATTTCCTAGGAACGTAGGGTCCACTACCCAAAAAGTTTAAGAACCAAGGTGAAATTACTATTTTACCCCTTTCTATTAATTTCATCGCTCCACTGAATTTAGTGTATTTCCCAAACCGTGCGTCTGCAAAAGCTGAAACGACCGCTCAAATCTAAGTTCGTTCAATATCTTGAACTTTCAAGTTTACATATTTAAGTGTTGCTATATAATTTTTTTTTTGGACTTATTACCCATTCAAATTTTGGTCTCAAAATTTTGACTAGTTTTGCCGCTTCGGTGATATCTCATTCGTCGGGTGTCGATATGACTCCATTCGAATTCCTATATGTACCTAAGAGGTTTCTCTAACTCCTAGTCTAAATTCCAGGTCTTCATAGACCAAAATTATTTTGAAATGTACCCGACGAGCTGCTACTCCAAAGCAGTCCTCAAGAAATTTTGACAAATTTTTGTATTTCACGAAAATGAGCGTAATTTGAAAAATACTGATGCTATTGACGTGAAACCAATTGGAGGTGATAGCCCTAAGAGTCTTCTACAGGTATCATAATTTTATTTTGAAAAGTTAATACATAAACATAGAGTTATACTCCTTTTCCCCAACAGTACACCAGTTTTGACTAGTTTTAGAAAAGTGACGATATCTCACTCATCCGGAGAAGATAAAATTTCATCCAACTCACCACATGTACCTTAAACATGTACCAACATCTCAATTGGCTTTTCCAGGTGTCGTACGACTAAAAAAATAATTCACAATCAACCCCACAACCTGCTGGTTACAAACTGCCATAAAATCCATTTCAAAATCCAACCAAACACCATTTTAATTCCTCCAAACGCCAATACAAAGTCATACCCAATGACTTAACACTCCTTCCACATAAGAGCTCATGGATTTCCAGAATCTAACATTTTATGACTTACTAAGTAGGGGTCGATACGAGAAAATCAAAACACAACCATACTAACTTCATTTGGAAGTTCCATTAGTAGACGTCTCCAAACGACACATCACGCGGGAAATAAGCTAATAGCCGTTTTCCAAAATAATGAAGGGTTATAGGATGACACATACAAGTCACACTCCCATCAATAAGAAAATTTCAAAATAATAGATTACAAAATAACATATGCGATTCAGAAGCATAAAAGAATATTCAAACTCGGAGTCGAACGATAAATCACCCAATGAGATCGACAACCCATGATGAATCAACATCATCAAAGATGACAAAATAAAGTCGCGAAAAAGTCTCGAAGGTAATCATATAAAAGCGATGTTTTCATCACATATCAAAATAATTTTATCATATCGCATCGAAGCGCTTAAAGAATTTAAACTCTTCACGAGAAGTGAATATAAAATTGTATATAACCGTACACCGTAGAACGGATGCACTGTATATAGATACACATATATAATTACTACTTATACCAAGTGTCACCCACTTGTTACACACAAAATATGCAATCACATATACCACATAAAGCATCTAAGGATCGGGAATAACGCGCGCGCAGATATCGGACATCGGTGAGCGACTCGTGACAAAATTTCCAAAATCAGTTGTAGTCCAAGTTTGAAAAACGACTTAGTTCGCTACAACTCGAGCTCTGATACCAATCTGTAACACCCCCAAATATACGATACGCAGCGAAATATAACATTTGGGGTGCTACTTCATAATACCTACACACGAGTCCCAGTAAACACCAAATATACGTTTATTAACAAATTTTATTTCATTAGTTTAAAAGAGAATCAGACTTACAAGATAGGTCCCAAACGATACAAGTCATATTACGACTTCATTTCAAAAATGATTCTTTAATTTATAAACATATGTTCACCGAGCCTTCATTCTTGATATCCGCATTCCGTCCCATCCAAGCTATTTTCATACTTAAACCTGAGATACATGCTTAAAAACGGTCAACATAAAGTTGGTGAGTTAATAGGTTAGTTTAAGTATGAATGTAAATTCCAATGAATGTATTTGCCCACTGTGTCATCACAGTACCATGTAAAACATTTAGTGACTACTGTCTCCCTACAGTATCATAAAAGGATTTTATGACCATTTCAACCTTTTTAATAGTCCTCAAAGTTGTATGCATAAGTGTTGACATCAAAGTTTTGTAAAGTATGCCTGACTATTTCATGTAACACCCCCAAAAATATGTCGCAGCAAAAATATGTCCGGGGGTGTTACTTCATAATACAACAGCACAAGATACAAGAGAACGACATCTAAATGTGTCGTTTGAAAAGTAATCTCGTTGATTTCCTTGAAATTGATATAACATTTGTCCCATAATTGCATCACAATGAAAAGCTTGAAAGCAATACAACGAGATTTGATCATTTGTATATAAGTAGAAATCCATGAATAAAATCTTGTCAATTTAGACTCCAATGCACATCAGTAAACCAAGCATCTAGTTCACCTGAGAAAAACATGCTTAAAAACGTCAACATAAAGTTGGTGAGTTTATAGGTTAGTTAAAGTATAAATATAAATTCCAATGAATGTATTTCTCTATTGTGTCATCATAGTACCATGTAAAACATTTAGTGACTACTGTCTCTCCGCAGTATCATAAAATGATTTAAAATGTTGGATCAAAGATTTGTAATGCATGTCTGACCTATTTCAATCCTTAAATAGTCACAAAATGTATGAATATATGTTCAAATCCAAGATTTGTAATGTACGCATGACCACTATATCCAATACAATAGTCACCATTTGTGATTATGATTACACACCTAAGTTCATGAAACTGTGACGTAGACTTGTTTGTATGCCACTTTATTCAAGGCAATGTAAGAATATACCCATCGTAGGTTGTCCCCTCCAAGAACACCCAGGCAGTAATAAAAAAATATTCATGTGTATGTGATTGTTGGCCCCGCAGGCGCCAATCCAATCATGATCCGACATGGTATAACTTTCGTTCCCGGTGATAGCTAGTCACCCGAATGAGGATTGTCAATCCCAAATAGATCTATCTTATAACATTCGCACTTACCCTCCGAGTAATTAACAGTTCATGCAACTTAAGCTGATCCATAATCATTAGAATGAAATCCAAGTTGTAGTATCCATGAGTGAAAACTAGTGATGTATCTCATCGTGAGATATGTAAATGAGTATGTAAACGAGTTTGTAAACATTCATGTAAACACATAAGTAATCGACAATGTAAATGAATATGTAAACACGTATGTAATCGACCATGTAAATGAATTTGTAAACACGTATGTAATCGACCATGTAAAGGGGGGGGGGGCAATATTATATTTATAATAATATTATTCACCTCGTCGAACCTTCGACGTCCAATTAGTCATTAATCTCTCATAATGATATTACATTTCGAATATTACGAAAAGTTACTATTTTATACTTTCCATTTTCAGAATCGACCGACGGTCTCAAAAATAGTTACTTACGATAGTATAGTAATCGATACATTTTTATTAATCGAAATCACCTTCACAACCCGCGGACGTTTATTAAAGTCTTCGTTGACTTTTACGTTTGACTTTTATAAAATATATTTATTTTCTAAGCCTGACCCGACCAAAACGACTCACTAAATCACATTTTCACGACTCGGGTTCTAAAGAGAATTTATGCAAAACGATATTCCGAACAACTTTTTAGTTTTAGCCGAGACCCGAAACCCAACATAAAATGACCAAAATGCCCCTACCAGTTTCAGCCGAAAAATATTACCAAAACGCATACCTGCGCGTGCGTTTTTGACCCGTTATAAGGCGTCTTTAATTCTAGAAAACCTCGCGGAAAGTTAAAACGTTATTTTGAACAACTTTCCAGTTTTGTCCGAGACTCGAAACTCGACCGAAATGGGCGAAAACGCACTCGCATGTCTGATGCAGTGTATTAATTACCAAAAAGCAAAATTTTTGCCCCCGCCCTTACGTTATCCCTTCGCTTTTAGACTTAAAGAACCTCGCGGGGAATAACAAGTTATTCGAGTAATTTTCGTGTTTTCGCCGAAGGCGAAACGGACTCAAAAGTGCTCAAAACTGCTTTAAAATCGAAGATCAGCAACCCACTATTTTAACAAATGCCTGGTATTTTTATACTCAGAATATTATCTCGTTTTCGCTCTAACATATTCGTTATTAGGAGTTAGAAGCTTCGTTTTATATCGAAACGATCGTCTCGAAAAGCTTTATATATTTCCAAGCCTAAAATCAGATTTTACGAAATCTCGATCCTCGGTTGGCGTGCCAAACTTTCTGCTCACAGTGAACTTATTACAAACCACGCCAAAATCCGTTTTCGACCAACTAGCTCATCAAAACTACATCTAACATGACATACAATTTATACTTAGCCCACTAAATCATTTTATATCACCATGCACTAGACGCCGCAAGTTTCAACTCGATTTCATCACATATATACATATTTACTTAAATCAAATCAAATGAATGAAATAATTGAAATAGACATAAAAATGAGCTCACTATGCTATACGGAAGCAAAGTCGGGAAAAGGAAATGTCGGGTTGTCCTTCTTGAGTCTTAGCCGCGGCTCACCTCAACCAACCCAAACCAAAACCATCTTTAATCAACCCGAATAATAACCAATCAACAAAACCACTTCCTTGTGGCCTTTTGCTTGATTCGAACCAAGAAGGAAAAGAGAAACCAAACTACAACTTGGTTCCTACTTGATTCACATCATCTTTTAAGTGATACCTTAATGTGTTAATGAGATCGAACTAGAAAAATGAATGGTTTGTGTGGGTGATGGAGTTTGGCCAAACCACAAAGAGAGGGAGGAGAAGGGGTGCGAAACAAATGGTGCTAGGTTCTTGGTTACTCTTAACCTTCATTTGAGTTATAGTTGTATGATTATCAAGATCAAATTTTATTAAATGGTGAGAGTATGTGTGCTTTGGTACTCGGCAGAACCACAAGGGAGAGGGAAAGGGAAGACTTTTGTAATGTTATCTTGTAAATATCTCACATATATCTTGTAAATATCTAGCACCCACTTTTAATTAAACGCGAGCTTTGGCCGAGGTCGAGGAACAAAGACGACATGGTTCATAAAATAATATTTTATGATCATAAAAATAATAACGAGACACATCGTAGATTTTACGAAGCTCGAAACGATTAACGAACGCGCAGTCAAACGTCGACACGCGAAACGTCAAAATAAAAGTAATCAAATCTTTTCCAAATTTTTTATAATAAAATACGAAGATATTTATTAACGACAAATAAAATTTTAAATGCAACCCTCGTTCACGGAAACTAATAAAATAATATTTACGACATCGAATAGGCGATCGTCGTACACGTCGAAAAACTTCGGTTGTTACATTCCACCCACCTTAAAGAGAGCGTCGTCTCGGTGCTCGCCTTTTCTTACTCGTCTTATTTATACTTGCGACGAGACGGTTTCCTTATCCTTAAACAGACTTACGTGCTCGTAAACAAAAATAGTACTACCCAATACTCGCCTCGACTATCCCTAATGGAAAGTCACTAAAAACAAATGGTAACTTATACCAACAAAACCAAAATACGATTTCAACCGCTCTTATCATAAGAGACAAAACACGCCACGGAATCATATCCGATATAAACAAAAATCACGTCGCTCTTAAAAGAGAATCCTTAAGACGAAAGATCGCTCCAACTCAGTTGGTGATCATACAAAACGAAGCGCCCAACGCTTATCAAACCAATTCAAGCATCGCGAACCAAATCCGAAACAATTTCTGCGGATCGAGACCGAAACAAACGTCGCGAATCACAATCATAAGATACACTATTAAACGATTACTAAAAGGTATTCCATTATTCAAATACCAAAAATACTCATTATAACCAAAATCCAAAACATATGTCGCCCTCCCGGTCTCATTTGATAATGAACCACCGGTTGCGAACAAAATTCCAGAGTATACATGACTCCATCAAATGCATTATAGCACTAACACACGTAATCACATGATCACATATTCATCATCTTATAATAATGACTTCAACTTAATCACAGTTGGTTCTTAGTTAATCGCAGTCATACTCATGGGTTAACACACCCCGACCAACGATAGACTTTCGGGTGTATATATATATATAATATACATATATATATACATATATATATATATACATATATATATATATATATATTCGTCCTATCACATTCTCATTCTACTTCTGAGTATACTTACTCATTATTCACATCATATGCCACCTCACGGGCAACACAAAAGCGACATAATCGCTTATTACCATTTAAGATCACATAGCACATAGCACATAATTCGGCAGTGATAACCCCGCTTATATCACATATTGTCAAAAGACAAATCGAAATCAATCAAGAAAGCAGTTGAGCATCATGGCTTAATGCTCGATCATCGAAAATCAAAATTTCCAACATTTCCATATGGCGACTAGCACAATCGGCTTGGTCCTAACACATCACATACATCCTAGATGAATCGAATCACCAAGTCGAGAAATATCGCACATTTTTCATCATCAATAACACACTAGATCTTTAAAGCATTGGCTACTTTGGGGCGTTCTCAGTATGGGACGGATGTCACCATTTTTCTAGAGTCCTCCCAATCATTTCGCCCCTCTATACGCATCGTGTCGTGCATGTCACGGGTAGGTAATGATCACTACGCTCAACCGTAGGTCAAGCATCGCATAGTGTCTTATTTTAATCCTTGACGATAAAGGAATATCACTACTATACTACCTCAATAACGGGGAAAAGAAAAGAATTTTCTTCACGGCCATCGGTTGATTCAACAATAATAATTCACATTTGCTGTAGGAGAAGTCTTTTCCATTCCTCACTTTCAACTTCCTTTACTTTGGAAACCTTATGACCCCGAGAAGATCCTTTCTCAGTGGCGGTATCAGGTTTCCTGGGTACTCCACCGTTTAATAAATTTTCTCATGACTTTCGGGTATGTTTACGTGTCCATGCTCGATGGCACTCTATACCTTTACTAATCCTCGAGAATTTTTCTCTACGCCACCTACGACATTCACTTCGTCCACTCTTCAAGTCTTGCTACAACAAGCATCCAATCCACTCTTTACGCAACTTGAAGAAACATGTAATCTAATGATCTACCAAGAACAAGAGAGAGATGTGGGGTGTGAAGTTTAGTGAGAGAAAGTATATGGAATGGATGAAGTGTTATTACTATGTGGAAATTAAAAAAATGAAACAACCAACCCCTCTCCAAGGCTAGGAGAGGGCTTATATAGTTACATGATGGCCAGCCCATGGGCTATGATGGGCTTCCCATGGGCCTTGGGCCGGATTAGCTTCTATACTTAACATGACACAATCTACGAGCTAAGACCTATTACAACTTAGAAGTGACCGACACTTTTTGTGTTTCCAACAATCTCCCCCTAAGGGAGGTCACTCCATTTTACAAAACTTTAAGTCTAGCATACTATGCTTTGTCTTTAGTCTTTAGTCGTATTTTTGACATTCTCTTTGTGAGTTATGTTGTTGTGGATCATTGATTTTGGATTGAGCTTGTTCCTTGAATTGTATTTGACATTCGTGATCTTGGAGCATCTTGAGTTCATCAACAAGCACAATCTCTTCGCCATCTGGAAACCTTGCTTACTTATGGTTTTGTGATTTCTGAACCAACATGCTCATACTGTCGTGAATGGTTGTCTTATTAAACTTTAATGCTCGTCTTTCTTGAGATTTGTTAAACTATAATACTTCGTCACTTCGAGAAGACGTTAGTTTATTCAGAGTAGCGGAAGATTTTACGAAATATGTATTTGAATGCCTTCATGAAGTCCTTATGTTTGTCTTATCGGGTATGAGCCATTCGCTGTGGCTATAGGATCTTTTTGTGAGTCAGCTGGAATCAAGAACCTCCACACCGCCATCTTTAAAATTGCCTGGCCATAAAAAACAGTTAGCAATAAAGCGGGGACGAATATGGCTTTGGTATTCGCCTAGTTTGGTTGGGAGTAACCATTTAAATCTGTGAGGGATCGACTGTGATCAGTTAGATTTCAATTTAAGAATATCTTATTGACAGGATTTCCAGCTGTTGTATTAGATTCTTTCTAACACATAAGTTATTTCATTCATCGTATCTCAGCATGTTCTCATTGTCGGAACGTTCTCTCAAATCAGACCAGCACGATAGTGTGAACAGTGAGTTACTATCTCACGATTGATATAGAAAATCGATTTGAAAAATCAATCGACGTGTCCTGCTAAAGTGGTTTGTGACACATCGAGAGTTTTAAGCAATTCAAAATTCTTTAACCGTTGATCCATAACCTAGAACAAGTTTAATTCATAAAGAATCGCACCATTGTTGCTTTTCAGTTGTCACAAGTTTGATTCATAAGAATCGCACAAGTCACCTACCATGAGCTTGTTTGATGTTGGCTCAAGCAGGATTTCCATCTTCATTTGTGCATACTAAGTATCACTCGGATGTTCTGGCAAAATTACAAGGGTTTGCGTAGGACTATAGGAATTATTACTTGATATTCACATTATGTGAGATAACAAGCTAAATTATGACAAGTGTCCTAATGAGATTAATGGATGATCTCTTTTGGCTCTAGACTCAATAGTGCACTTTTAATTTTAGTGATCGGAGGCTGGAGTCTGAGTGCCACTTTTTCAATATAACTAACTCGGAGTGAGAAGTCAATAGAAAATGAGTGTTTCTCCGTGAGTTTTGAAACAATGTCTTTCCGACTTTGAGTGGCTTGGGGTGGGGTTTGTGCATGCGTTCACTGCGGTCCATGATTGTCCTTCAATTTGTCAGGCATCACTCAGTTACAGTGTTTCTTGACAGCATTTGTATTACCCCTGTTTCGCCCCTAAAGTGTATGGAGAGCTTTTTCTTTTCACCCCTTTATCAATACATTTCTTTTTCATATTCTTTAACCCCTTCAAGTTACCGGAGATTCATAACTAACACCTTGTTGGGTTTGTCCAGTGTTAGCTCCATCTCAATCGCGCATTAGTCCTGATTCTCAATTTTCTCCTTTTGACTAATACCTAAGGTCTTTTAACTAACTAGTGGTATATCCTGGGTAGATCAACTCCGGTTTGGCTGGATCATGAGATTTGAATACCTAGACCTAACCACCTTATTAACTTCATATAAATTAAGTCCATGGTCGGTCTTTTTGGGTTTTCCATCACCATTACAACCAAATCATGAAAAATTCATTTTCAAAGTGTTTGATTATAAATATCAAAAAGGTTTACACTTTTAATATTTTTAATCTCATCACTAAAAGCTCCCCTTTTTTAACTTGTGCATGGTAATCGTAGTACAATGCTAAGTGTGGAGTGCATCGAGTCATTTTATTGATTTCTTCTGTCAATATTCAATTAAGTCAAGGTTAATTACATTTTCTTTCCCCTTATCCAAAATGTTTAATCCCCTTGATATTTTGATATCAATTGATTAACCGTTCGGGGACAAAATGATGTATTTTAGCACAATGGAACATATTATTGCTCCCCCTCAACTTTTGAGGGTTTATAAGATGGTGCCGAGTACAATTATTTGAAAGATTTTGAATTTACTAAGAAATTCTTGTAAAATTTATACTCGAGCACATCTTATTTTTCACTAAAAATCTACACTAGTTATTAACATACTCACAAGATAAAATTATATACGAGGATTGACCTGATAAGATGAGAACAACATATGATGAATCATATGGTCCTTTGAAACAGCCGTAAGTCACCCCCGTATGGTCTTCCACTAACAAATCTCTCCAAGCTCTGCATGATCCTTCTTGTCTTTAATCTTTTGTCAATTGCCTGAATCATAGCTCTTGCATTTTCTTTGTCACGTTGGCTCTAAAAAGTCTGAGGCAGATACTCCATTCTGATTCCCTTGAGGCGATCATTCAGAGCAGTCCAAACATCATTGAGAGTACCATCGCTAAACTTGTGTAGTTCATCAATGCGTATCAATCTGTTCTTCTTGTCTTTGTTCTCATAGATGAATCCTCTAGGATTGGAGTATGGTGTGTAAGCATCTCTTCTTCTTAAATTAGAATCTGTAAGTGTCACGGATTATGTGGTTGAGTTTCTTTTGATGCTTTCAACAACCAATTGAAGGTCTTTCCCACACGCATTGGATGACAACACTTCTTGTGAACATTCTTAAGGAGACATTAAATGTAAGACATTCTTCAACGTTGAGATTTGTCAGCTTTCCTTGCATGAGAAGAAACAGCATGTCTTCAATATCTTGGATCCGAAGTCTGTGGAAATCACCTTCTTTGAACTTGTAAAGAATGTCGTCATCCCTACGTACAGTGATCAGTCAAGATGCTTGTAGTTTTGCCATTCAATATTTCCACTTTTGTGACAGCATTAATTCTCTTTTGGTAGACGTATCGAGTGATTACCTTGTGGTCGTAAATGCATAGAATTGTCTTCGCTTCTTGCCCCAATATGAGATTCCCTAGAGAGCAAATTTGTCGTAGTTGACTATCATTTAACTCCACATTGAGTTGGGCACTAAGTCTTCTATCCATTTAATATGCCAGTAATCTGCGCCTTGTTTCGTAACTGATTGTAGAGTACTTGCGGCTTGACTCACACACGTGGTACTCAAAAGGTCATTATTGGATGAAGTGATGAATACGTATGACATGCCGGACCTTGAGAATTTGGAACCAACGGTAGTGGCTTTAGCAGATCATGTGGATATTGGAGGCCTTTCGGGAATGAATCTAGTCAGATTTTTTCTGTTGTGGCTTTGTTAGACTTCTTAACAAAAGTATTAAGTTCAGTCAAGATCTTGTAGGTTCTTTCATCAACTCAAATGTTGGACCTGCTAACAATTCAACGTGTTTGTGTTGTAAAATTTAGCGGTTATTCTCAAATGTGAGAAGTCAAATGTTGTGTCTGTTAGCTCATTGAATGACTCTCGAGGGTCTTGTCTTCTTGCCAGATTACTTAGCCAAGGTTGGATGGATTCGTGATCAGCAGGTATAGACTTGTTCCATGCACGATCAGGAGAAGGTAGTCATTTAGGTTGTTGAAACCAGTTAGGAAGAGGATGGACCTCTTCTTCCGGTTGTTCATCATGGACACCTGTTTCAAACTCCTAATGTGCAGGTGCTTAGATTGCATAGTTTCCTCTACTGGAGCAGATTGGCTAGCAGATTGCTTATGAGTCTTAGAACCTGTAGTAGTCTTTCCTGCTGTCGTGGTTGTCTTTTCTCTTGGAGCACTAGTAGATTCAGGTTCTTTTCCTGACCTTCTTCTTTTGGACCCCCGGTCTGTTCCAGCGGAGGGTTCTTGATCATCATTTGCTCCGTCTCGAGGTCTTTTTAGTGTGACCGTATCGCCATAAGTATCTAGCAGAATTTTGTCGGCTTCATACGCATCAACTAATGCCTTGTAGAGCTGCCTTTGGATGTCAGACCTGCTGATAGATTTGTTAGCTTCCATCTTGTCAATTAAGATCTTTTTCAGCTCTAGTTCCGAAAGATTAGCAGCTACAGCATGAGACGTCTTGGCTTCCTTTGAAGATCGTACCAGAACCTCAGACTCGAGTTGTTCGTTCACTAACTTCTCAATTTGTGGTGTGATCTTCGAGACTTCACTCTTGACTTGTTCCTTGATTACTTTCTTCATTCCTTCATCGATTGAATCAAGGAATTGTTGATTTTCAGCTTGAGCCTCTTCTCGAATTCTATCAGACTTCAGTTGGACTGCAACATCTACTGCTTCCTTCATTTTATTTGCCAGGTACTGGTCAACGATGCCAGGAATGGAAGAGAGTGCTTCAGCATATTGATTTGTTTGTTTGAATTCCGAGAAGTTGTCTTCTAAAGCTTTTAGTCTGTTATCAAAACCAAACAACGAACCAAAGTCAGGAAGATTTTGAAGTGAGGAGCTTGGAGTAGTAGCCGGTGTCAGGATTGGTGGTTGTTGTAATTGAGTGAAGAGAGGAGTCGGTGTTGGAGGACGATTGGTTGGTGCAAAGAAGGATGGCTCCGCAATGGCAGTGACAGGAATATCTACTAGAGAGGTAGCTTCAGCCTTATGTCCAAATATAGCATCAACACCGGTATCTTGATTTGGATTTAGCATGTTGGAGACGAAGCCAGATGATACAGAAGAACTCTGTTGTCGACCATCAGGATTTACCAGAGTTAGGGTCACATGAGTGTCTTCAATTTCCTGGGTTGTTTAAACCTAGGGCAATACAACATCTGCCTTTACATCATCTCTTCCTTCAAGATTGGCATTGGTATCTTTGTCCGTCTCATTGCCTTGGTCCTCTACATATGTAGCATCTTCATCCGACTGTTCTCCTTTAACATCCACCTCTTTAACTTCATTGTCACTGTCTTCATCATCTGAGGATGAAACATGAGAGGGTGTATGAACTATAGGATAGAAGGTGTCATCTTCATTAGTTTCCTCTTCATGTGTTGTTTTATCATCATGAGTTGTGAGCTTTGGATGAATGAAATCATCACCATCATCTTCAGATTCAGTTTATGCTTTATCATCATCATCTTGATCATCTTGACTTTTGAGTTCATCATCTCCACTTTTTGCATCATCGTCATCATCTTGAACGTTCTCATCATCTTCATTTTTATCTTCATCTTGATCATCTTCACTTGACTTCCAGGAGATATCATCATCTGAGTCATAATCAGGTGCATCGGGAACCCCTGGTGAAACACCAGTTCCTTCATCTGCACCAGACCCGCTGGCATGAGAGCTGTGAGTCTCTTTACGGCTTCTCTTGGTGATTATCTTGAGTTGCTCAGCTTCTGTCAAAATCGCCTCAGAGATAGTCTCTAACTCTTTAGCCTTCTGCTTTCCTTTTCCAGTCTTCTTGCCTTTCTTTTCTTTGGGGACTGTGGGAGGCTTCTGCTTAGTGGTTGCATCAGAATCAGCTTTCTTCTTACTTGCTTTTGTCTTTGGAGGAATCTTTCCTGAAGCAATAGCATAATACTCTTTGTATGATTCAGAGTTGCGGATGTCCTCGTTTGTTAACTCTGCTGGTAAGATAGTCCCGTATAACTGAGTGTCTTCATTCCTTGAGATGACATTGATTGTCGTGAACATTGGTTCATCTCTGGCATAGTGCCAATTAACCTTGTTTCTTTGAGGAATTGAAGGGTCTTTAGCCGTGACAAAATTGACGATTAGCTTGGTAAAACGAGGATAGTACATTGCATTGCCCTTCTTCGTATTCTTGTTCTCAATCTGGTAAATGAAGTCCTCCCACAAAAGATATGCATAATCAACCTATTTGTTATTGTACATTCCCCATAAAATTTGAGCTTGAGAAAGACGAAGACTGTCGTAGGATGTTTTACCACTAAGACATTTGTTGATGATAGCAGCAAATGATCTCCAGGGTTGATGCGGCTTATTGACATTGACATCAGTGATCTTTCTTATTTCTCCAGAGTGACCAAGACTGGCTAGAAATGCGAGAATCTCCTTCTCAAGAGGTGGTTCTTCAAACTTCTTATTACCGACTTTAGGGCAAATTTGAAGAATGTATCTGAATTGATCAAGATTGAGAATGTGCTTTTTGTTGTTCATCTTGAATCTGACATATCGGTTATGAATATAAGAAGAGGCCCAGAACTCTTGCATGTAGATCTCAGGAACATCAGCCAAGACTTTGAATGCTTTGTAGAAAGGTGTGAGCTTTAACACATCATATACAACTTGAAAAGTTGCCTCCTTTGAAGTGACATCCGAGCTTAATCGAAGATTGCATTTGCCAATCTTAAGTCGGTTCGCAGGAGCAACCAACAGCATCATTCCACAGTAGATCGATCCACCTTTGAGATTTCATGATTCTGTTTAGAAAGATTTACTGTAATTTATAATAAGACATGACAATCTAGTGACGGCCTAGAACCTGCATGACTTTAGTACTTTTTGAAGATCAATCATCTAGATAGACTTAATTGGCGTATGAGACAAAGGCACCTAAGGTAACAACTAAGTTGTATGTAGTTAACTTGGTTTTGGTCCAAGCTTTTAAATGTCTAATTTTAAACTAAGAGGACTTGATTTTTTTACCTTAGTAAATAATATCTGTCTTGAAGTGTGTTATGTCCAAAAACTGTTATGATTCTAACGCATTACACTCGTTGATCACAATATAACTTATTGGTTTTACTCACAAAGTATGCACAAGATCCGTTTCCAATTCATTTTTCACGTCGATCGGTTTCATGATAAAGTTTACCTTCGTCTCGGTGGTTGGTTAATCTATGACTTTATGGAGTCCAAGATTTGGATTACTCGATCCGGGGATCCACAAATAAGTTTACTCGTTCGAATTTTGTATCCAATTTCCATATTACTCGTTCGGGCCATAGCAAAGTTTCCTCGTTCATCCACTCCTTTTTACACTTCGTTCGGATACCATCCACACTCTAATCCCATATCGTTCGGTCCATAGCAAAATTTCTCGTCGGACCCACTCCTTTTTACACTTCGTTTCGTCGTCCACACTCATATTCACAGATCGTTCGGATAATTCTCCATACAAAATTGGTGTCCTCGTTCGGGACCCATACCTACTTAACACTCTAAATCGGATTCACACTTAAAATTTTCTCGTTCGGCTCATAACTGAATAGACTAGACTCGTTCGGAATTTTCCCCCCCCTTTACTATATATTCCATTAATATCTTTCAGATCCCATTTTTCTCGTTCGGTGATTCATGGGAAACTTGAACTGGTTCGGTTCCATGTTTAAAATTTGGTTCGAAATCGATTTTCCAACATTTAACCAATTTTCAAGCAAGGTTTTTCATACATAATATTATCAACACAACTCATTTAAACAGATAAAACAGTTATTTCACATTGATTGGAGAATATGACATTAAACGAGCAACATAAACTATCGAACCAGGAAATGGTAACGAGAACTAAATATGTTTATGATATCATATAGCTCAAACATGATTCTATCCTGAAACAACTAACAAGGTTTATTGCAATCCACTCAAAACCCATAACTTTAATACATTAATTATCATAAACCCATATTTCGAGCACTAGATCAAACAAAAAAACATTAAAATCACAACAAACAACAAACTATTTGAAACAGGATGTGTCCTTACACTCTATCGTTGATCAAAAAGCCCCACAATTCAATTTGGATTTACATGCCTTTGATGATGAACTTAATTTTGATTTAGGGTTTATTGAATCAAACTAGACATTAAATGCAATTCGAATGCGAATGTGTGTTTCATTGGAGTTTGAGAAACAATGTAACAGAAAATGACCATAATTTAAGTAATTCTTGATGATATGTGAGGAAGGATTGATGTGTGCGGTAAGTGTGTTCGAGTGTGTTTTGATGGTGTGTGTGGGATGAACATAGGCAAGATAGGGGGTGGTTTGGCTTGATATAAAACAATTTTTATTTTAACACTTTTGGCCCTCATGTTTGACATAACTTATTATATTTTGCTAATTAAGTTTATTATAAGATATATTATAGCTAAACACATACCTATAGACATATTTAAGTTTAAACTCTCATACCATAGACATAATTAGCAAACTACACCTAAAGGAATAAAACAAATAACACATAAGGCAACAAGCAAGCTTAACTTAATTAACATATACAAACCAAGAGATATTCCGTATTTGTTTAAAACCCTTTTTCCTTTAAAAGCCATGTTATCATGACGAATGATTTGACATGCTCGTCCCCCGCAAATAATAACCCTTGTTCATTTAAAGAGCTGTAGTCCGTTGTTTGAGAAGACAAATGTATGTATGAAAAAAAGTTTTACAATGATTGAAATGATTTTAACAAACACCATGATAAATAAATTCTTCTCTTATTTATACTACTTAAATTCACTGAAACGTACACTTAGGGAATATAGTAAGCACGGTTGTGATAGCAAAGTAATACACCAGCCTTTGCATGGTAATTGTATACCAGCCCGAGAATAAATTCCCTTGTCAGGAACAACTGTCTTTTAGACGACATGTTTTTCCTCAAGTGAAAAGCGGTTACAATCTGAAAAATAAAAGCCATATGCATGTTTTGAAAATATAGAAACTTCTGCTCGAACTTCATTTACACTCGTATCAATGTTGAATGACATTTCTAATACCGAAATGTATCGATTTTTAGAAGACATGCCATTTGAAAACTTGCTTTTTGTATTTTTCTCATTTTTAATTTGTGATTTTGTTTTGAAAAATTTATATAAAAAGAAACAATTTTGGTTTTTTTCTGAATTATATTATATACATTATGATACAAATATTCGAATAGGTACCACCACTATTCCGTACAACGTCACCTGCGCAACTTTTTTCAGATCTCCGAGGTAAACTTAACTACGCATACCCAACTTGTTGATTAGAAATACAATTCTTTCTCGGCCAGAGGCTTTAGTGAAGATGTCCGCCATTTGATACTCACGTATGTCAAAGTAACGTTCGATCACAACAATACAAAGCAAACAAGGCACAATTTAACAACATGCTCCTTGAATGAAGTGAAATCTAAAGTCTATATTCTTGGATCAGGAATGTTTGAACGTTGTGCAGCATAAGGCAATAGCGCTTTGTCATCACAGGTAACATGGATTTTTATTGAATCAAAGCCATAGTCCGTAAGAAATTGTATTCTCAATCCAAAGGACTTAGCACAACAACCACAAAGCAAATATATTTCAGCTTTCGTACTGGATATCGCATGCTTTTCTGCTTTTAGATGACAGCTCCACAGTCTATCACCCAAAAGTTTAATACTACCAATGTTGCTACGGCGTGTATCTGACAACCAAGGTGTGGTTTGTATCTTGACAACCAAAAACATACATGATCCGCACTGCAAATGCTGTTAGCTTGCAATTGAAAGAATCTTCGATACCAAAGTCCCGAAGTACGGTTCCTTTTAAGATACCGAGAAGAATCCTTATTACTGCATTAAGTGCTTTTCGATAGCAAGCCTGATACCGGGCACACATTCATATACAAATTGTAGTCAGTCCTTAACTGCGTAAGATAAAGGAGGTCCAATCATACATGATAGTTGTGACGGATCTACCAAGCATTTTCCCTTCTTATCCTCAACCATTTGGATTTCTCGCAACCATGGGAGTACCACTGGGTCAACAAAGTCAAAGCCATTATTTCTTAGTGATTCAAGAGCAATTTAGATTGTTTAAAAAGATGCCTCTGGGACTTTAAGAAATCTGTAGTCCAAGAAAGAATGATAGTCTTCCTATCATCGACATCTTGAATTTTGAACACATGATTTTAGCGAATAGACTCAGCAACAAAATTCAGATTAGTATGCAGCAAAGATAAATGTCATCGACGATATATGTGTACCTAGGTAAGTAGTTCATTGCCTTTCTCTATGGATGATCAGAGTAATCCACTAACTTTGAGAAGTCATTGGATATCAGGAATGAAGACAACATATCATACCACGCGCGTAGAGCTTGTTTCAACCCATAAAGGAGCTTTCTTAAGCTTGTACACGTAGTTAGGTTTGTTTGGATCCACAAATCCGTCCGTATTAGGCTAACTTAACCTCTTTCTCGAGATTACCAATTTAGAAACCACAGTCTTCACATCCATTTGATAACGACCATGTTCATATGAGCAAACAAACGCTAGAAAAATTCGTAATAGTCTCTGAATCTTGCAACCGAAGCGAAAGGACTCTTCAAAATCGATTCCCCCTATCTTGACGATAACCATAGCGACCAACCGAGCCTTATTTTTTAGAATACCTCCTAACTCATCAAGCATAAACTTATCAGACCACTTATAGAGTGATTACCAATGCCTTTATCATGAAGAAACAAGTTCCAAACTTCAAGACGTTCAAATACATGAAGTTCCTCTTGCTCGCTTACATCTAACATGCTTGAGGTAAATGCTCTTTGTAGTTCTTCAGGTCAGCTGATTTGAGAAAGAATCAAGTTAGCAGAAAAAGTGTTGTTCATGAGTTGTAGTCATGGGAAACTGGTCTGTCGGGATCACAATTATATTCTCAAGTAGATTATCCCTTATCATCCATTTGCTATTGTTTTCAGAAACTTGGTGATCGGAGGCAACAATTTATATTACATCCGATGATGAGATTTGATCAAAGCAAACTTCTATGAATTAAGAATACAAAGTACAATCATTACCCATCATGAGGCGAACTTCAATATCCTATTATCATCTTCAACATTATGAGAAATGATAGAAGTTTGAGATGTCGTGTGGTTATGAAAGTTACTGGTGATGTGCATCTTGATCAACCTGTATTGAGGAAGTGAGCCAGTTAATACAGCATGTGCAGGTGCAACTACTTCAGAATAGGAGCAATGACGTTCTGGTGCTGTAAATCAACATAAGGTAGGGGCTTGAAGTGACTTCATCAAACATTGGTTAAACAACAAAACCCAGTCAGATCTCGAAGGGAGGTACAAAAATAGTGTTTGAAGATGAGGGTTTTGGCAACGATCCTGAACTGATGTTACAGGAGTCATATCAGAGAGTGCGTGGTCCTGAACTGCTGTTTTAGAAGCCATCGCAGTCAACTCATCAAAGTCACTAATGGTTTCTTATTCGTCTGGTACGATCTGTTAAAATCCGAATGCTTTCTTCGTGGGTGCATAGCCAATGAAAATACCAATGTCAGCCTTTGGTTGTAACTTACCCAAATTCTCGCAATCATTCGTTGGGTAGCAGAGTGCACCAAACACATGAAGATACGATAGACCAGAGGTTTGTTGTGATAAAAGCTCTATGGTTGTTTAAAACCGTGATTGACGACGTATCATGGACGATTTTGGTATAACATAACGTGGCAACCGCTTCGTCCCATAGAAATAAAAGGATCTTCTGCATAAATTAACATAGTGCGAGCTGCTTCAATTAGCATACATTCGTCTTTTCAATACAACAACCGCGTTTGCTAAGAGACGAGCAACTGTGTTTCATGAGAGAGGCCAACCTCTATAATATTCACGCATGGACCTTGATTAACAAACTCAGTTCCATTACAGTTCTGATTGCGAACCGGAAGTTTCCTTAAGCCGTACTTGGATCCATCATTTCAAAAAATTGATAATAAGAGCTGTGAGCTTCTCTTTTGATCGCAAAAATATTACCCATGTAAATCGATGAGTACTCGTCGACAATAACGAGATGTACTTCTTTCCATTGACTCACGAAACCATACAAAACAAACACCGCGACACGCATTGCCCACAATAGATCCATGCAACATGTAGAGATTTCTTGATTGGTGTCCCAATATGGTTTGGGGTTTTCTTTAAACTGTTGCCTAATGCCACATGCAAACACAAAGTTATCCTGTTCAAACTAAGCTTAGGGATACCACGACAGTCCATGTCTTTCAAGATAATAATACAAGCCAAAGTTTCAAGTGAGATAGACACGATGCCAAAACCAAGACTTGGTTTTAGAGCCCTTTGAACAAAGACAAATGAAGAGGAAACATCATATTCCCAAGTGAGAGTGTATAAAGATTATCCCCTCGAGATCCCGTCAATAAATCAACACCTTCAGATGCGGAATGAAGATGTGTGGGTGACGAAAAGCCCTTCGAGATTTAATCACGAATTGTCCCAGCAGAAATAGATATAGCCCAAGTCCTTCAATGTAATAAACCTTTGAAATAGTAACATATCCAAATCTGGAAGTCTCCATAACCATTATCTTCTTTGCAACTATTGATCATTTCCTGAATTTTAACTGTAACCAAAATTTACAGATGAAATTGGTGAAGGCTTTTTGAGAGCGAATCTTGCTGTCATAGTGCTTCCGAGCAACCAGAGTCCAAAGTACCAAAGGCCGATTTAGAAACCTGCACCCATTAAAGAGAAGAAGATGAACATTTGGTTTTTATTGATCCCCAGGATTTACTGGGTTTCCTGTTTGGTTAGTAGATATTTTTTTTATACCTATTTTTTGCCTAAGGTACTCAGGTAATCTTTATTCTTCTAGGTTTTCCTTGAATAAACCCCCCCAAAATAACCACAGTTTGGGTGATTTAGATTCTAGAAACTATGGTTTCCTAAAGCTCTTCATTAGTAGTGGTAATCCTATTTAAAGGCACACATTTCCCTACAAATTATGAAGGTCCGACCGGTAGGCTCTCCAAATATATCCCAACTAAGAACACTTTCTCATTGGTTTTCCAAATCTCTCTCTTAGATTTTTTCTTCTAGGTTTTAGCACGAATTTCAACATCATTCATAAGAATTAGAAACACATAAAATATCGAGAAACATGCAATCATCACTTAAAACAGACATAAACAGAAATATCGATGTGAAGCTATGGAAAATTTGCACAGTCCAGATCCATAACTTTAACATAAACCAATCCTTTTATTTCAAACTAATTTAACGTTCCTAGGGTGAAGCTTCTACTTTATTCTTCCCGAATTACTACTTGGGTGTTTGCTAATCTTATCATTCCTGTATTGCTGAAGGCTGTGATCCGCTAGCCCTAGTAGAAAGACTTACTCCTGTAGAATGCAACACACAGCTAGTTATAAAACTTTGTTTGAATTCGAGTCTGTTTTTTTGTTTATTCTGTGGGTGTAGTGATTTCGGTAAACCTAACTTTTCATTGTACTGTTTTCCACGGTGGGGTGACTGCAACTAATTGAGGATTAAAATTGTTGATGCTAAGGCAAGTCCTACTTATGTGTGAAAGCCTTTCCTGAATGACTTGTATACCCAAAGGCAACTCTAAAAGTGAATCTTAGGATGAATTATGTCACTTACAAGGTCGATTATATCCCTAAGGATGAAATCTGCCTTCCCGAATGGCTAATATATGAGGAGTGGGCAGTCCTTTTATTCAACAATTTTAGCGTGATTGGTATTGTCCACATTACCTTAGACACTATTGGATCAACAGAGTGGGTCACAATATCCTCCTTATCTAAATCTTTTCCTTTACAGTTTCCTTAACATCATTTTTTAGGGCTTCAAGGACCTAAACCTTGTTCCTGAAGTTTTGCTTAAATCCAAAAATTGTACCCTAGACTTTATATAGACTTGTTTTGCTTAACGCATCAACATTGTTTCTTTTGATTGTGATCATCATTATTTGGTTTAACCGATTCATAAAGTTCTTATAAGTCTTGTGTTAAATGCTCCAATTCTCAGCATACAAGTTTTGTCACTCTATGTGCCAATTCAATGTTTAAGAGTCTTAATTTACCATTCCATTTTGACTTTACTAGCATCCACATTTCTTTTAAGGACTTATTTGCTCGTTCAACTTACAATTGACCTGGTCTTTCTCTTGAGACTGAGCCTCAATTCACTTACTTCAAACAACTTATAAAAACTGGAGCATTTTGATCTAAAACACTGTTTTTCTGCAAAATGCTCAAGTTTTTTACTCAGTAGTTTGAATTAAGTGCATTGTAGAGCTCAGTCTCAGAGAAAGACACGTCATTGTCAAAGTTAAAGAGCAAATTAAGTCCTTAAAAGGAAAAGTGGATGATAGTAAAGTCAAAATGGACATGCGATAAAATTAAGACTCCTTAACATTGAATTGGAACATAGAGTGACAAAACATGTTTGCGAGAATGAGCATTTAAAACAGACTTAGTAAGCAACTTTATTACTCGTTAAACCAAAATGTGTTCATCAAAAGAACAATGTGATGCGTTAATCAAACAAGTCCAATATAAAGTCTGAAAATTTCCTGAATTAAATGCAAAACTTCAGAACAAGGTTTGGTCCTAGCAGCCCTAAAAAATGAGTTAAGGAAACTTAAAGGAAAAGATTTAGATAAGGAGCTATTGAGACCCACTCTGTTGATCCAAAAGTGTCTAAGGATAATGTGGAACCAATCACGCAAACTGATGAATAAAAAGACAGCTCACTCCTCCTATATTAAGCCACACTCGGGAAGAAGCTTTCATCCCTTAGGGAAAATAGGTCGAACATGTAAAAGTGAATTATCCTCAAGATTCACTTATTAGATCTGCCTTTATGATACCAAAGTCATTACAGGAATTGCTTACACTCATAAGTAGGACTTGCCCTAGCATCAAGACAAATTTAATCCTCAATTAGTTGCAGTCACACCGAAGGAAAAGGACAAGAAAAGTTAGGTACTACCGAATCACTCACACCCACAGAAAACACACAAAAACAGACTCGACTTCAAACATAGTTTCTAACAACTTTGTGTTGCATTCTACAGGAGTAAGACTTTCTACTAGTGCTAGCGGATCACAGCCTTCAGGCAATACCAGGAATGATAAGATTCAGCAAACACCAAGTAGTAATTCGAAGAATAAAGTAGAAGCTCACCCTAGGAACGTTAAATCTAGTTTGAATAAAAGGAATGGTACTGTTAAGTTAATGGATCTGCGTCTGTGCAAAATTCCAAGAAACAAGATAATTCTGATTATGTCTGATTAACAGTGATGAATGCATGTACTACTGATAATTTAATGTGGATTTTACGTAATTCTATGAATGATGTGAAATTCCATGCTAAACCTAAGAAGAAAAAATCTAAGAGAGAGATTTGGAAACCAACAGGAAAAGTGTTCACTAAGATGGGATATATTTGGAGACTACCGTCGACCTTCACTATTGTAGGAAATGCGTGCCCTTTAACTAGGATTACCACTACTAATGAAGTGCCTTCTAGGAAACCAATAGTTCTAGACTCTGAATCACCCAAACCTGTGGTTAAATTGGTATTAATTCAAGAAACCATGAAGAATAAAATACTGAGTCCCCTTAGCAAAACTGAGGCATTATAAAAACAATATCTACTAACATACAGGAACCCTTAAACCCAGGATCAATAAAAACAATGTTCCATCTTCTTCTCTTAATGGGTGGCAGGTTTCTAAATCGTCCACTGGTATTTGGAGTCTGTGCTCGAAGCACATGACCCGAAGATCGCGTCTCAGCTCATCCAATTTCATCAGTAAATACTTGGTAACATAAAGTCAGAAAGATCAATTGCAAAGATAAGTGTTATGGAACTACCAATTGGGAATGTTACTATTTCAAAGGTTATATTACATTGAAGACTTGCCATAATCTATTTCTGTGGGACAATTCGGTGATTCCAAGCTCGAAGTGGCGTTACGTCAACCACCTGCTTCATTCGCAATCTAGAAGTGTTGATTATTGACGGGATCTCGACTGAGGGGATATCTTATACACTCTCACTTAGAATATGATGGTGTTCCTCTCTCATTTGTCTCTTGTCAAAGGCCACTAAAGACCAAGTCTTGTATGGCAATCGTCGTCTAACTCACGTTGAACTTTGGTGCTATTATCATCTTGCTAGACAGGACTTGTCGAGGACTCCCTAAGCTTAAGTTGAAAAGGATCACTTATGTGTCTCATGTGCATTAGGCAAAAGTTTAAAGAACCCCACAAACCCAAAATCTGAGGACACCATCAAGAAAATCTCTAATCTGTTGCATAGGACTATGTGGGCCCAATGCGATGTCGCGAGTGTCAGGAAGAAGTACTTCCTCGTTAGTGTCGACGACTACTCTCGAATTTACATGTGTAAAATGTTTGCGATCAAAAGATGAAGCTCCAGCTCCATAATATCAAATTTTTGATAGATGATCCAAGTACGGCTTAAGGAAACCTATCCGCGTATCAGAACAGATAAGAACTGAGTTTTGTATCAAACATTGCGTTATATTATAAGAAGGGTTGCATCACTCATGAAACATCAGATGCATGCTCTCTAAAGCGAAACGTGTTGTCGAAAGACGAAAACGTATGGCTAATTGAAGCAGCTCGCCACTATGTTAATTAAGCAAAAGTTCCTTTATATCAATGGGCCGAAGCGTTGCCGACATTATGTTATACCCAAAAATCGTTCATTATACGCGTCATCACGGGTAAAACACCATACGAGCTATTTACACAACAAACCTCCTGGTCAATCGTATCTTGCATGTGTTTGGTGGCACTCTGCTACCCAACGAATGATTACAGAATTTGGGCAAGTTTAACAACCAAAGGATGACATAGGTATTTTTCACTGGCTTATGCACCCACGAAGAAAGCATTTTCGGAATTTACAACAGAACTACCAAGACGAATAATTGAAACCATTCATGTTGACATTGATGAGTTGACTGCCGATGGCTTTCTAAACACAGCAGTTCAGGACCCCACATCATGATATGACTCCGTTAACAAACCGTATCAGGACTCGGTGCCAAACCCTCCTCCTTCAACACCATTTGTACCACCTTCGAGATCTGACTGGGATTTGTTGTTTCAACCAATGTTTGATGAGTCACTTAATCCCCTACCTTATGTTGATTTACAAGCACCAGAAGTCATTGCTCCTATTCCTGAAGTAGTTGCACCTGCACATGCTGTATTAACTGGCTCACCTTCCTCAACTACAGTTGAATCAATGATGCACCTCACCAAGTAACTCTCATACAACACAAGAAACTCAAACTCCTATCATTTCTCATAATGTTGAAGAAGATAATCATGATATTGAAGTCGCACATATGGGTAATGATCCGTACTTTGGTATTCTAATTCTAGAAGTTGCTTCTGATCAATCCTCATCATCGGATGTTATTCATACAATTGTGCCTCCCGATCACCAAGTTTCTGAACACAATAGCAAATGGACTAAGGATCATCTACTTGAGAATATAATTGGTGTCTGACAACAAGTTTCCCACATGACTACAACTCCATGACAACACGTTCTTCTCTACTATGATCCTTTCTCACATCCAGTCGAACCTAAGAACAACAAAGACGCATTAACTCAAGCATGTTCGAATTGAAGCAATGCAAACGAACTTCATGAATTTGAAAGTCTTGAAGTTCGGGAACTTGTTTTCTCCTTCCATATATAGCATTGGAACTCACTCTTAAGTGGATCTATAAGGTTAAAGCTTGATGAGTTAGGAGGTATTCTAAAAAATAAGGCTCGGTTGGTCGCTCATGGTTATCGTCAAGAAGAGGGAAACGATTTGAAGAGTCCTTCGCTCCGGTGCAAGATTAGAGCTATACGAATTTTTCTAGTCGTTTGCTGCTCAATATGAACATGTCGCTATCAAATGTATTGAAGACTGCGATTCTAAATTGGTAAACTACGAGATAGGTTTATGTTAGCCAACCGGACGGATTTGTGGATCCAAACAAACCTAACTACGTGTACAAGCTTAAGAAAGCTCTTTATGGGTTGAAACAAGCTCTAACCGCGTGGTATGATAATGTTTCTTCATTCCGATATCCATGGACTTCTCAAAAGTACTAGTGGATCCTACTCTGTTCATCCGTAGAGAAGGCAAGGAACTACTACTGGTACAAATATATGTCGATGACATTATCTTTGCTGCATCTACTCCTGAACTTTGTGATCTATTCGCTAAAATCATGTGTTCAAAATTCAAGATGTCGATGATGGGTAAAATCTCATTTTTCTTAGGACTACAGATTTCTTAAAGTCCCAGAGGCATCTTCATAAACCAATCTAAATATGCTCTTGAATCACTAAAGAAATATGGCTTTGAATCTTGTGACCCAGTGGATACTCCCATGGTGGAGAAATCCAAACTGGATGAGGATAAAGAAGGGAAAGCTGTAGATCCGTCACACTATCGTGGTATGTGGCACCCTCCTTTATCTTACAGCCAGTAGACCTGACCTACAATTTGCTATATCATGTGTGCCCGGTATCAGCTCGGCCTATCGAAAAGCACTTAAATGCAGTAAAAAGGACTTTCGTTATTCTAAAGGAACCGTACACGTGGACTTTGTATCCTAAGGATTCTTCCATTGCACTAACAGCATTTGCAGATGCGGATATGTGGTTGTCCAGATACACGCCGTAGCAACAACTGTAGTAACAACTTATGGGTGATAACTTGTGAGCTGTCATCTAAAAGCGAAAATCACTGGCGATATCCAGTACGAAAGCTGAATATATTGCTTTTGTCCGGTTGTTGTCTTAAGTCCATGGATGAGATTTCACAACTTATACCCGACTATGGCTTTGGATTCATAAAATTCCAATGTACTGTGATGACAAAAGCGCTATTGCCTATGCTGCAACAACGATCAACATTCCAGACCCAAATTAATAAGACATTAGATTTCACTTCATCAAGGAGCATGTTGAAATGGTAGATCCGAACTTTAACTTTGTCTATACGGAGTAATCAATTGGCGGACATCTTCACTAAAGCTCTTGGCGCGAGAAAGAACTGAATTTCTAATCAACAAGTTTTGGGTATGCGAAGTTTTACCCGAGACACCCCCCCCTCGAAAAGTTGGCAGGAGACGTTGACGAATATTAGGGGTGGTACCTGATTCGAATACTGTTATAAAATGTATATCATATAATTCAAAAAACCAAAAATAAGTTTCTTTTTAGTATAAATTTTTCAAAAACAAATACAAAATTAAAAAAAGAAAAAATACAAAATGAAGTATCAATGGCATCTGTCTTCTAAAATCGAAAGACATTTACGTCTTAGAAATGTCATTCAACAATGATTACTAGCCTGTAAAATGAAGTTCGAGCAAGAAGTTTCTAATAATTTCAAAACATGCCATATTGCCTTACTTTATTTCAGATAGTAACCCGCTTTTCACCTTGAGGAAAACATGTCGTCTAAAAGACAGTTGTTCCTAACAACGGGAATTTATTCTCGGGCATGGTCTACTCTATGACCATGCAAAGGCTTGTGATTACTTTGCATCACAACCCGTGCTTCCTATATTTCCATAAGTGTACGTTTCAGGCATTTATGAGTATTAAATAAGAGAAAATCTTATTTTTATCATGGTGTTTTTTAAAATCATTCATCATCTGAAACATTTTTCATCATAACATTTTGTCTTCTCAAAACAACGACTACAGCTCTTAAATAGAAAACGGGTTATTATTTGAGGGGGAGAGAATGTCAAATCATCTCGTCATGATAACATGAGCTTTTAAAGGGAAAAGGGTTTAAACAATAACGGAATATCACCTTGGTTTTGTATGTTAATTAAGTTTAGCTGCTTGTGGCCTATGTGTATATTTGTTTATTCCTTTAGGATAGTTGCTAATTATTACCTATAGGTATAGAGTTAAAACTTAAATTTACGTCTATAGAATCTTTTTAGCTGAATATATCTTAATAAAAAACTTAATTAGAAAAATATAATAAAATATGTAAAACATGAGGGGCCAAAAGTGTTAAAAATAAAATTGTTTGTATATCAAGCCCAAACGCACCCCCTATCCTTGCAACTGTTCTCACACACAACACACACTCAAAACACCACTCTCACACACACTTAACCGCACAACTTCAATCCTTTCTCATCAAGAATTACTTAAACTTAAGGTATTAATTGTTACATTGTTTCTCACCTCCAATGAACACACATCTCATACGAATGCATTTTAATGAGAAGTTGATCTCAGATAAACCCTAAAAATCAAAATTAAGGTCATCAAATCAAAGCTTATTAAAATCCCAATGAATGAGGGGTTTTTGATCAAGATAGAGTGTAGAACATCATGTTTAAAATAGTTTTTGTTGATTGTGTGATTTAAAATGTTCTTTGTTTGATCTGTCTCGAAAATAATGGGTTTAAGAAAATTAGAGTTATTATAAAGTTAAGGCTTTTGAGTGGGATTGCAATCCCATGCTTAGTTGTTTTCAGCTAGAATCATGTTTGAGCTCTATTGATATCATAACATATTAGTCTAGTTACATTTCTTGGTTCGATAGTTTCATGTTGCTCAATAATGTCATATTCTCATCAATGTGAACATAACTGTTTTATATGTTTAAATGAGCTTGTGTTGATAATATTATATGGAAAAACCTTGCTTGAAAATTGGTTAAAAGTTGAAATCGATCGAACCAAATTTTAACATGAACCGAACCAGTTCAAGTTTCCCATGAACCGAACGAGTAAAATGGGCCGAACGAATGAATATATAGTAAAGACCGAACGAGTCTATATCAGTATGAGCCGAACGAGTAAATTTTAAGTGTGAACCGATCGAGTGTTAAGTGGTATGGACCGAACGAGAAAATTTTGCTATGGACCGAACGAGTGAATATGAGTGTGGACCGAACGAAGTGTAAAAAGGAGTGGGCCGAACAAGAAAATTTTGCTATGACCGAAGCGAGGTGAAAAAGAGTGTGGACCGACGAAGTGTAAAAAGGATGGACGAACGAGAAAACTTTGCTATGGGCCGAACGAGTAAAGTATGAAAATGGACCGAACCAGTAAACTTATTTGTGGTGCCGATCGAGTAAACCAACCTCATGGACCGAAACGTGTAAACTTTACATGAACCGATCGAGTGAAAATGTAATGTAAACGGATTCTTGTTGCATACTTTATGTGAGTAAAACCAATAAGAATATATTGTTGATCCAAACGAGTTGCTAAAGCGTAGAATCGATAACCAGTTTTTGACAATTACACACTTAAGATCATATTATTTACAGAGTTTAAAATAATCAAGTCTCTTAGTTTAAAATCGACAATAAAGCTTGTACAAAACCAAAGTTAACTACATACAACTAGTTTTGTTACCTTAGAGTGCCTTTGTCTCCATTACGCCATTTAGTCTAACTTAATGATTGATTCTTCAAATAACAAAAGGTCATACAGGGTCAAGGTCCTTCATTGATTGTGTCAATATTATAAAGTTACAGTGAAATCTTTCTTAAACAGAATCATGGAAATTACACAAAGGTGGATCATATCACTGTGGATGATGCTTTGTTTGCTCCTGCGAACCGACTTAGATGGCAAATGCAATCTTTCCGATTAACTCGATGTCACTTCAAAAGGAAGCAACTCTTCAGTTGTATATGAAGTTTAAAGCTCACACCTTTCTACAAAGAATTCCAAGTCTCTGCTGATTTCCTGAATCTACATGCAAAGAGTTTCTGGGCCGCTGCTTATAAAATCATAACCCGATCTTCAGATCAAGATGAACAACAAAAAGCACATTCTCAATCTGATCAATTCATAGACATACTTCAAATTTTCCTAAAGTTGAAAAGGAGAAGTTTGAAGAACCACCTCTGAGGAAGGAGATTCTCGCTTTCTAGCCAGCTTGGTCACCACTAGGAAATAAGAAAAATCACTGATGTCAAGTGTCAACAAGCTGCAACAACCCTGGAATCATTGCTGCTATCATCAACAAATGATCTCAAGGGTAAAACATCCTACGACAGTCTTCGTCTTTCTCTAGCTCAAATCTTATGGGGAATGTTATAATCACAAGAGGTTGATTTAATGCATATCTTCTGTGGGAGACTTCATTTTACCGATTAAGAACAAGAATACGAAGAAGGAAATGCGATGTACTATCCTCGTTATACCAAGATAATCGCACTTTGTCAAGGCTAAAGACCCTTCAATTCCTCGAAGAAACAAGGTTAATTGGCACTATGCCAGAGATGACCCAATGTTCAACGACAATCAAGTCATATTAAGAAAAAGACACTAGTTGTACGGAACTAACTACATGCAAAGTTAACAAACGAGTGACATCCGCAACCTCGAATCATACAAAGAGTATTATGCTAATTGCTTCAGGAAAGATTCCTCCAAAAGACAAAAGCAAGTAAGAAGAAAGATGATTCTGATGCAACCACTAAGCAGAAGCCTCCCACAGTCCCTAAATAAAAGAAAGGCAAAAGACTGAAAAGGGAAAGCAAAGGCAAAATAGTTAGAGATTATTTCTAAGGCCGATTTTTTACAGTGAAGTCTGAGCAACACAAGATAATCACCAGAGAAGTCGTAAAGAGACTCACAGTTCTCATCAGCGGTCTGGTGCATATGAAGGAACTGGTGTTTATCACCAGGTTCCCGATGCACCTGATATACTGACCATATGATGATAATCTCCTGGAAGTCCAAGTGAAGTTGATTCAAGATAAATATAAAAATGAAGATATGAAGAAACGTTCAAGATAATGACGATGCTTGACTAAAAGTTGGAGATGCTGAAACTTATAAAGTCAAGATGATCAAGATGAATATGAGGAAAGCACAGACTTAATCAGAAGATGAATGGAGATGATTCATTCCACCAAAGCTCACAACTCATATGAATAAACAACACAATGAAGAGGAAACTAATGAAGATGACACATTCGATCCCTATAGTTTTTTCATACCCCCTCTATGTTTCATCCTCAGATGATGAATAAGACAGATGATAATGAAGTTGAAGGTGGTGGATGGTAAGGAGAAAAGTCGGATAAAGATGCTACAGTATGTAGAGACCAAGCAATGAGGCTGACAAGAGAATACAATGCCAATCTTGAAGGAATGAGATGATGTTAAAGGCAGATGTTTTATTGCCCCAGGTTCAGCAACCCAGTAAATTGAAGACACTCATGTACCCAAACTCCGACAAAATCCTGATGGTTCAACAATAAGTTCTTCTGTATCATCTTCTTCGTCCTCCAACATGCTAAATCCAATCAAATACGGTAGTTTATGTTTATATTTGGACATAATAGCTGAAGCTACCTCACTAGTAGATATTCAGTCACTGCGATTAGCGAGCCATCCTTCTTTGACCAACCAATCGTCTCCCAACACGACTCCTCTCTTCACACATTTACAACACCACCAATCCTGACACCGCTTACTACTCCAAGCTCCCCCCAACTTCTAAATCTTCCTAACTTTGTTTTCGTTGTTTGGTTTTGATCACAGACTAAAAGCATTAGAAGACAACTTCTAGGAATTCAAACAAACAAATCCAATATGTTGAAGCACTCTCTTCTATTCCTGGCATCGTTGACTAGTACCTGGCAAATAAAATGAAGGAAGCAGTAGATGTTGCAGTCCAACAAAAGTCTGATAGAACAGAGAAGAGCTCAAGCTGAAAATCAACAATTTCTTTGATTCAATCGATGAAGGAATGAAAAAAGTAATCAAGGAAAAGTCAAGAGTGAAGTCTCAAGATCACACCACAAATTGAGAATTATGTGATCGAACAACTCGAGTCCTGAGGTTCTGGTACGATATTCATAGGAAAGCCAAGACGTCTCATAGCGTGTTAGCTGTTAATCTTTCGTAACTAGACCTGAAAAAATCTTAAAGTGACAGAAGGACAGCTAACAAATCTATACAGCAGTTCCGACATCCAAATGCAGCTCTACAAGGCATAGTTGATGCGTAAGAAGCCCGACAAAAATTCTGATAGGTACTTTTGCAATACGTTCCACTAAAATACCTCGAGACGGATCATATGATGATCAAAGAACCCTCGCGCTTGGAACAGACCGGGGGTCCAAAAGAAGACGTCAGGGAAAAGAACCTGATCTACCATGCTCCAAGAGAAAAGACAACCACGACAGTAGGAAAGACTACTACAAGTTCTAAGACACATAAGCAATCTTCTAGCCGTGATCTTGCACCATAGAGGAAACTATGCAATCTACAGAATGTCCTTGAAGGCACCTGCACATCAAGAGGTTTGAAACAGGTGTCCCAGGATGAACAACCTGAAGAAGAGGTCCATCCTCTTCCTAACAGGTTCAACAACCTAAAGATCTACATTCCTCCTGATCGTTGCCATGGAACAGAGTCTGATACCTGTAGAATCACGTCCGTCCAACCTTGGCTAAGCAATCTGGCAAGAAGACAAGACCCTCGAGAGTCATTCGATGAGCTAACAGACACAACATTTGACTTCTCAGCTTTTGTGATGAACCGGCTAAATGTTACAACACTAACACCGTATTGGATTAGCAGGTTTAACATTTGAGCCTGATAAAAAGAAACATCAAGAGCCTTGACTGAACTTGAAATACTTTTGTGAAGAGTCTACAAATCCACAACAGAAAAATTAGACTGGATCAACCCCGAAAGGGTCCCTAGGGCCAATATCCTCATGACTGCGAAAGCCACTACGTTGTTCCAATTCTCAGGTCTCATGACTTACCTTCATCTCTTCAAGCAATAACGACCTTGAGTACCTACGTGTGGTGAGTCAGAGCCGCAAGTACTCCTACATCAGTTTTCGAAGACCAAGGCTACAGATTAACGGGCATATTAAATGGAAGAAGACTAGTGCCCAATCAATGTGGAGTCAAGTGATAGTCAACTACGACAAATTCGCTCTCTGGGGAATCTCACATTGGGGCAAGAAGCGAAGACAATTCTATGCATTTGCGGCCACAAGGGAATCAGCTCGTGACGTCTACTCAAAAAGAAGAATTATTGGTTGTCACAAAGGTATGAAATAGTCGAATGGCAAACTAAAAGCATGCTTGACGTGGATCACCTATACGTAGGTGGATGACGACATCTTTACGAAAGTCAAGAAGGTCATTTCCACAACTTTGGATCCAGACATTGAAGACACCCTGCTTCTTTTCTCGTCAAGGAAAGTTGAAAAAATCTCAACGTTGAAGAACGTCTTGCATTTAATGTCTCCTTAAGAATGTTCACAAGAAGTGTTGTCATCCAAAGGCGTGTGGAAGACTCGCCACCCCCCCCACCCCCCCCCCCCCCCCCCCCCCCCCTCCCCCCCTCCCCTTCAATTGGGGTATAGAAAAGCTATCAAAAGAAACTCAACCTCACAAAGCCTGACACGTACATATACAATTTGAGAAGAAGAGACGCTTACACACCATACTCCGATCCCAGAGGATTCATCTATGAGAACAAAGACAAGAAGAACAGATTTGTGCATTGATGAACTACACAAGTTTTAACGAATGCGCCTCTCGATGATGTTCGACTGCTCAAATGATCGCCTCAAGGAATCTAATGGAGTATATGCCTCAGACTTTTTGGAGCCAATGTGACAAAGCAAATGCAAGAGCTATGATTCACAATTGACAAAAGATTAAAGACAAGAGGATCATGCGGACTTGGCGAGAGATTTGTTGGTGGAAGACCAAACAGGGGGACTTACGGCTGCTTACAAAGACCATAAGATTTATCATATGTTTTGCTCTCATCTAAAAGGTCAATCCTCGTAGATAATTTTATCTTGTTAATATTTAATAACTAGTGTTAGATTTTTTTGGTGAAAAATAAGATGTGCTCGAGTACAAATTTTACAAGAATTTCTTAGTAAATTCAAAATCTTTCAAATAATTGTACTCGGCACCATCTTATAAACCCTCAAAAGTTGAGGGGGAGCAATAATATGTTCCATTCTGCTAGAATACATCATTTTGTCCCCGAACGGTTAATCAATTGATATCCAAAATATCAAGGGATTAACATTTTGGATAAGGGGAGAAAATGTGATTAACCTGGACTTAATGTATATTGACAGAAGTAATCAATTAAAATGGACTCGATGCACTCCACACTTAGCATGTACTACGATTACGATGCACATGTTAAGGGGGAGCTTTTAGTGATGATTAAAAACATTCAAAGTGTAAACCTTTTGATATTTATATCAAACACTTTGAATGAATTTTTCAATGATTTTGGTTTGTAATGGTGATGGAATACCCTAAAAGACCGACCATGTACTTAATTTTATGGAGTTATAAGGTGGTTAGGTATAGGTATTCAAATCCCATGATCCAGCCAGAACCGGAGGGATCTACCCAGGGATATCCACTAGTTAGTGTAGAAGTCCTTAGGTATGATTAAAAAGGAGAAAAAGTGAGAATCGGGAATAATGCCGACTGAGATGGAGCTAACACTGGAACAAACCCAACAAGGTGTTAGTTATGAAGTCTCGGTAAGCATTGAAGGGGTTGAAGAATGAAAAAGAAATGTAAGGATAAAGGGTGAAAAGAAAGAAGCCCTCCATACACTTAGGCAGAAACCGGGTCAATACATATGCTGTCAGAAACACTTAGGTGTTGTCTGACATTGAAGACAGTCATGGACCCAGTGACGCTATGCACAAACCCCTCCCAGCCACTCAAAGTCGGAAAGACTTTGTTTCAAAACTCACGGAGATACACTCATTTCTATTGACTTTCTCACTCCGAGTTAGTTGATATTGAAAAGGTGGCACTCAGCTCCAGCCTCCGATCACTAAAATTAAAAGTGCACAATTGAGTCTAGAGCCAAAAGAGATCATCCATTAATCTCATTAGGACACTTGTCATAATTTAGCTTGTTATCTCACATAATGTGAATATCAAGTAATATCATTAGAGTCCTACGCAAGATCCTTGTGATTTTGCCAGAACATCCGAGTGATACTTAGGTATTCACAATGAAGATGGAAATCCTGCTTGAGCCAACATCAAACAAGCTCATGGTAGGTAACTTGTGAGATTCTTTATGAATCAAACTTGTGACAACTGGAAAGAAACGATGGTGCGATTCTATAAGAATCAAACTTGTTCCAGGAAATGGATCAACGGTTGTTAATGAATTTTTGAATGATTAACACTCTCGGTGTGTCACAAAAATAATTTTGCAAGTGATATACCGATTGATTTTCAAATCAATTTTCTATATCAATCGGTGAGATAGTAACTCACTGGTTTACTCTTATCGTGCTGTCTGCTTTGAGACGTTCCGATAATGAGAACATGCTGAGTACGATGAATCTAATACTTATGTGTTAGAAAGATTCAATACTACAGCTGGAAATCCTGTCAAGAAGATTCTTCTTAAATTGAATCTATCTGATCACAGGTCGATCCTCATGGATTCGAAGGTTACTCCAACCAAACCCGGGCGAATGACAAAGCCATATTCGTCCCCCCGCTTTATTGCTAACTGTTTTAATGCATGATACTTAAAGATGGAGGTGGAGGTACCTGATTCCAGTTGACTCACAAGATCTATAGCCACATGCTCATACCCGACCGACAAAACATAAAGACATCATGAAAGCTCAAGTACATGTTTCAAGACTTCCGCTACTCTGATACCGTACGTCTTTCTCGAAGTGACAAAGTGTTAAAGTTAAAGAATTTCAAGAAAGATGCAACATTAAAGATTTCCAAATCAACAAATCAAGAAAGGTATGAGCATGTCGGTCCAGAAGTCGCAAGTTCACAAGAAGGCAAAGTTTCAAGATGTCGAAGAGATTGTGCTTGGTTGATGATCTCAAGATGCTCAAGATCACAATGTCAAATTAAAGTTCAAGGAACAAGCTCTATCCAAAAATCAATGATCACTACAACATATTCACAAGAGAATGTCAAAAGGACGAGCTAAAGACTTAAGACAAAGCATTGTATGCTAGGCTTAAAGATTTGTAAAATGGAGTGACCTCCCTTAGGGGGAGATTGTTGGAAACACAAAAAGTGTCGGTCACTTCCAAGTTGTAATAGTCTTAGCTCGTAGTTTATGTAATGATTAGATTAGTAATCTAGTCCGGCCCAAGACCCATAGGAAGCCCATCATAGCCCATGGGCCGGCCTATAGGACCTATATAAGCCCTCTCCTAGCCTTGGAGAGGGGTTGGTTGTTCCATTTGTTACATTCCATCTAATAAACATTATCCATTCCATCCATTCTCTCTCTCTAACATCACAACCTACATCTCTCTCTTGTTCTTGGTTTGATCATAAGATTCATGTTTCTACAAAGGGCTAGGATCATAAGCAATGGGACGCTCCTCTAAGGGCTAGAAGCTTCATCATATCACTATAAATAGTGAGGAAAATCACACAATGTAATCATCTAGGGTAGGAGTAGGAGTAGTGTAGCTTATAGCTTAATTTTCTAGCTTATTGTCGTTTTAATATTGTAATTTACTTTTCAAGCATTGTAATCACTTTGATTTTCAATAAAAGTCAGTTTTCATTTAATTTTGTGTTCAATTCTAGTTTTTCCTTAATGCAATTTTGTTTAAATTGGTCATAATCTCCTAATAAGCTCTAATAAGCTCTGAATTATTGTATAAGCTTGTTATCACTCAGTTAAGCCTTCAAAAGCTTAACTAAGTTTAGATTTACCCTTAAATTCTCCCTAAATTACCTCAGCTTATTTTGGATGATAAGCCGGATTTGGATGGGCTTATGGACACCACTAGCTTATATTTGATAAGCTGGAGCTTTTGTAGAATAGCTCTAAGAGCAGTTGATATCCCTGTTTGGCTGGGATTAAGGTACTAGTTCTAATCTCTCATTTTCATTCAATTTTAGCTTAATTTATGTTTGCTTATTAGATTGCTTAATTGTGCTTATTCATGTGAGTTTAATGCTTATTTTTCCTTTACTTTCCTTATGCTATATTTGTTTCTACTTATCTTAGCTTAAATTAGCTTTTCGTAGTGTAAACATGCAAAATCAAAATTTAAAGAGGTGTTTGGGACAAGGTTTTAAAATGAGTAAAATGGGGAATAATCTGTTTGTAGTGCTCAAGTTAGATTTCAATAGCTTTAATATAATCTAAATTTTAGTTTTATTAAGCTAGAATTTAGTTTGTTAAGTTTTGCAGCTTGTTTCATTCAAGTTTTAAGTCTGCTAGTCGGTATGTCACTCAATCTACTTATTTGTCTAGATCCTTAAATGTGAGCTTGAGGTATGGTTTTAAAGCTTGAATTTAGCTGTATTTGCATTTTTATTTATTTGCTTTGGGTTAGTAGTAGTTTGAAATTCAATTTAATCACTTTTGAGCTAAAACAGTCAAGTAGTTTTAGTTTTAGGAGTCCAAACTTACAGATCAATATGGGTTAAATCATAGCTTAATTTTGGTTAATTTTAGTTTTAATTAGCTTATTGTGATAAGAGCTCAATTTGTTTTAAGTTTTTAAGGTGTCAAAAGGGTTTTTAGAGTCTTAAAAGTCAGCTGCTAAGTAGTCATAAGTTTCAAAAAGACCAAAAACATTAGAGTAGTCTGTCATTTTTATCTTTGCTTTTCTAGTTTATTTTCTAGTCAAATTTTCTTATTTCTAGCTTTAAGTGTTCTTTGGATATCAATCTTAATATGTTTTTGGTTTTTTAGCTTTTTACTAGTGCTTAGTTATCCTAAATGTTAGCTTAAAATCAGTCAAAAGTCTTTTGGAAACTGTCTTTAAGGTCTGCTGTCTTAGCATGTTTTTGAGTCTTTTTCAGATTATTTTAGGTGCTTATTTCAAGTCATTTAAGCTCATTAGGTCTAGGGCTCGCACTATTTCAGCTTTTTAGTTTTTATCTTAGCTTAATGGTCATTTTGAGAGTTTCTAAAGTCTAAACAGTTTAGTTATGTGTCAAGTCTTAAAAAAACAAACTATCACTTTTTCTTAGCTTATTTCTAGCTTGTTTTTCAGTTTTGTCAAAAGTCCATTTTTTTAAAGTTGCTTATTTTCACTTGTTCTTTAAGTTTTTCCAAAAAGTTTTGAAAAATAAAATGTTTTGCAAAAAAAAGAGGTCACAAGGGTCGAACCTATGACCTCCCCCTTAGCACACACATGTCTCAACATCACACACACTTAACCAACTCGCCCTTTGGTCTTTTTCATAATAGGTTTGTTTAGTTTATTATTTAAGGGCATTTCCAGTTTTAAGCATTCAGCCTTTTTAGCTTAATAAACACACACACACCACGGTAAAATCCTCTAATGATGCCAGTTTAGGTGCTCAAGAAGATGCATCTAAACATGGGAGGAAAATTGAAGATCTTGATGCTGATGCAGAAGTGACTTTGGTGAATGAGACTCAAGAGATGAATGATGACAACCTGATGTTTGATACATGTGTGTTGGAAAAGCAGGAAATTAAGTTTGAAAAGGTGGTTGAAGAGCCTGTAGTTAGTGTTGCTACAAACTACAATAGGTCAATTCTGTTTAGTGTGCTGAAGTAGTTACTACTGCCAGTGCCAGTGTTGTAATTCCAGACGAATTGACTCTTGCTCAAACTTTGATTGAGATCAAAACTGCAAAACCCAACTGCTGCTACAATAGTTACATCTGTTAGACCAAGGGCTAAGGGAATTATATTTCATGATCAGGAAGAACAAGTATCTGCATCTACAAAAGCATTTTCTTCTTCATAATCACAACTTCCACAAGTAAAAGACAAAGGCAAAGGAAACATGGTGGAGCCTGAAGTACCTTTGAAGAAGAAAGATCAAGTTGCTCTTGATGAAGAAATGACTAGAAATCTTGAAGCTCAGTTGCATGCTGAACTTATGAAAGAAGAAAGGCTTGCAAGGCAAAAGGAAGAAGAAGCCAAAATAGCTTTGATTGAATCATGAGATAACACATAAGCTATGATAGACGCAGACTTTGAATTAGCTCAGAGGCTACAAGCAGAAGAACAGGGAGAAATAACCATTGAAGAAAGATCAAGATTGTTTATAGAGCTCATGACTAGAAAGAAAGAAAAATTTGTTAAAGCTTAGGAGTGAAGAGATAAGAAGAAAACCACCTACTAAAGCTCAAAAGAGAAATCAAATGTCCACCTATTTGAAGAATATAGTTGGATACAAACATAGTCAGTTGAAGAGCAAAAGCTTTGATGAAATCCAGAAGTTGTTTGATAAGGAAATGAAAATAGTAAATACTTTTGTGGACATGAATTCAGAAGTAGTGAAAGGCAGTAAGACAAGAACAGAGGAAAACTCTAAAAGAGTTGGGGATGAACTTGAATCTGATATGTCAAAGAAGCAAAAGATAGATGAGCATGTAGAAGTTAAAAAAGATGATCAAGAAGAGGCCGAGATGAAAAGGCATATTGAGATAGTTTAAAGTTTGTTAAGGTAGCAAACTGATTGCTATACAATCTAGCTCTAAAGCCTTTAGTGATTATTGAATACCAGATTGATAAAGATGGAAGGATGGATTCTTTAAGTTGGATAAGCGACTGATGGAAGCTCAAAAAAGGTTTCATCAAACAGATAAAGAGCTTCAGGGTATTGATAGAGAAGATTTGGAGACCCTCTGAAAGTTTGTTAAAGCTAAACATGGGAATACAAAGCTAGAGGAGGATTATGAAAGAGTGTTATAGGGTGATTTAAAAGTAATGTTTGAACCTGACATAAAAAGTAAAGTATGGAGAAATCTACAAGGGTACAAAGTGACTGTTTGGAAGCTGTTTGATAACTGTAGAGTGCACTTTGTAAGGTTTAGAAATTTACATATCTTTATGTTGGTTGAGAAAAGATATCCCCTTACACCAATAACAATCTTAAACATGCTGAACAAGAAGCTTCAAGCTGATCATTAGAATGAGATGTGTTATCAACTACTCAATCTCATGACAAAGCAGGAAAAGGGTCAATAAAGTGTTTGAATGCATCCTCCTGGTGATGGTAAAGACTTTTAATGAAACTTCAAGATTCAGAAGATGAACATCAAGTTTAAGGGAAGATTGTTAGGTTTAAAAGACTTCAAGATGATTCTTAGAGTTACTACTGCTCAAGTATATATTAGTGTTGGCAAGCATAACTTAGTGCTGCTGGTAATACTAATGAAAATTATACTAAGTAGTTAGTACTGGTAGCATAAAGTTACTACTGCTATGCATTCTTTACTGGAAGGATAACAAGGAGTTGACTGTTTGTCCAACTTGTGGGATATCAAGATGGAAGGTGGATAATAAGACACATAAAGTGTACGAAAACATTCCGGCAAAGGTAATGTGGTACTTTCCAATTATACCAAGACTGCAACGACTCTTTAAGTTAGAAAGTATTTCAGAAGATCTAAGATGGCACGCAACAAGGAGGATAACAGATGGTGTTTTACGTCACCCCGCAGATTCACAGGCATGGCGTACCATAGATGAAAAATTCCCCGAAATTGCTAAAGATCCGAGAAATCTACGGCTAGGAATATCGGCTGATGGGGTTGACGTCAACTCAGGAACTAGGCATCACAGTGTATGGCCAGTTTTATCTGTCATATACAACCTTCCTCCATGGTTGTGTATGAAAAGAAAGTTTATCATGCTTTCGGTATTAATATCGGGATACCCAGGAAATGATATCGATGTTTTTTTAGAACCGTTGGTTGATGATCTGCATACCTTATTCGAGACAGGGGTTGATACATATGATGCTTCCACAAAAGAAAACTTTAATCTGCGTGCCGTTGTGTTATGGACGATAAACGATTACCCTGCACTTGGTACATTATGTGGCTGCCCATACAGTGGATTCAAAGGTTGTGTAGTATGTGGGAAAGATACACACTGTGTTAGACTTTCTGCCTCATCCAAGCAAAGTTATGCTGGACACAGACGATATCTACCATACAACCATCCGTTCAGAAGGCAAAAGAAGGCGTTTAATGGACAACAAGAATTTTAGCTTGCTCCAAATCCATTGACCGGGGAACAAATATACAACGAGGTACAACATATTAAAAATAAGTGGGGAAAAGGAAAATGAACAAACAATAAGACCTCGAAAAACCAAGAAGATGCGAGAGGCATAGGTGGGAAGATTCGAAAGCAGAAAAGGAAAACAACAGAAGAAGAGGGTAGTTCAAACCAAGTAAATGAAGCTACTGGAAGAAATTCAACATTTGATATCGAAAGCTAAGGTATTGGAGGCATAATTCTGTTCCACATTGTATTGACTTCATGCATGTAGAAAAGAATGTTTGTGAGAGTCTAGTCGGAACTTTGCTAAATGTTCTTAAAAAGACAAAAGATGGAATGAATGCTCGATTGGATCTGGCAGAGTTGGGGATAAAACCAGAGTTGTTTGCTAGGCAAAAGACAAAACAACACTACCTCCAGTAGGTTACACATTAACGAATGCTGAAAAAGACATCTTTTGTGAAACGTTATCCAACATCAGGGTACCACAAGGCTATTGTTCAAATTTCTCTAGTTTGGTCAGCCTAAAGGATATGAAGCTCATTTGCCTTAAATCGCATGACTATCACATGCTAATGCAAGAGTTTTTGCCCATTGCTATACGTTCAATCATGCACCCACCCACACGATATGCTATTATCAAGTTTTGCTTTTTCTTTAAATTTATATGTAGGAAAGAAATCAGCTTGCAGGAACTAGATAAGCTGCAATTAGAACTTGTTGTGACACTGTGCCTACTCGATAAGTTATTTTCTCTGTCATTTTTTGATATTATGATACACTTGACTGTGCACCTAACTAGGGAGGTAAAATTATGCGGTCCCATATGCTTTCGGTGGATGTATCCCTTCGAAAGATGTATGAAGGTTATTAAAGGACATGTACAAAACAGAAATAGACCAGAGAGATGCATTGCTGAGGAGACTATTGTGGAAGAAACAATAGAGTTTTTTTAGCGAATATCATAAATCCATGAAAACAATTGCTAACGTGCAATGTATTTGTTTTTTAAAAAATTGAGTTGTTATTTATGCATTTGTTAGAAGGACTGGCCTTGTGTCCTCGCATGTCATTCCTTGGAGCGAGATTGAGTGTCAAATGGTTACATATGAAATTGTACGGATTCGATGTAAGTATTACTTAACACATGTCATTTCGTTACTTAAAATGTTCTTTCAAATAGATTAATCAAAAACATTGTTTTAGGTGACACATGCAAGTTCTGAAAACAAAAAACCCGGGTAAACGAATAGCATTTTTGAAAATAGAGCACATAATCCTTTTGCTAATGGTTACTCGAAGAGGTAATTAGATTGTATGTTACTTAAATGTTTGTTTTGTTTGTTCCGTAAATTTGAAAGCTTAAAATATACGTGTAATGAAATTCAAGTAAGAAGAGTTAGCGATCGACAAAGAAAGTGTATCAAAAACTGGTAAGTGATATCTATGAACCCACGCCCACCCGCGTGAAATACGATGCTTATAACATACAATGGGTATACTTTTCGTATAAATTCATGAGGCAAAGTTTACCAGAACAATATGGGTTAGTGTTAAGGCAATCGATACTGCACATAACTAAAGAAGTTGTCAACCACAAGACAACATACTATTATGGTGTTTTATAAGAGATATGGGTACTAGATTACCGTTTCAGGCAAATTCCTCTTTTCAAATGTGATTGGGTTAATCATAAATCTGGTGGTGTGAAACGCGATAAACTTGGGTATACATTGGTCGACCTGAATAATTTAGGCCACAAGGTTGATCCGTTCGTATTACTCAACAAGCACTGACAAGTGTTTTTATGTGAAAGACCCGTAGATAAAAAATTGTCTATTGTTCTTTAAGACACCTCCAAGAATTACAAAGATACGTATGACGAAGTCGATGAGGAATTTAGTACCGCATTCAACCATCACAATGATAAACTTAGTGCATATTTAGATCGACGTGACTTGGCTAATAAATCATGAGATGACTACTATCAAAAGGACTGTGGAGGTGTTGTGATACGAAAATCCAAGTGAACCATGTCATGCTTAAGTTGTCATGCAAATACTCTTGTGAATGATTTCATTTTATCTATTAATTTTTTACATCCATTTGGTTATATTGTTACGGCTGAACTCATTTAGACTGCCCCAACATGATTAGGTGCAACCTATGCATGGTCAGCTGTAATGGTTGTTTAGTGTTAATAATTTCAATTTGGTGTCTGAATAGTATGAAGGATGTAATGGAAGTTTTGCTGATCATCCCTAATTAATGAAAGTTATGTTTGTTTTTATTAAAGTTCATGTTGTTTGTTTAGTCTTCAAGTAAGTTATGAAAGTTTTTTGCTGGAATGATATAGGGTAGGGAGCTTCAAACTTTCATCGAAAGTCGTCATCCAACAAGGAAGCTGAGACATGCATACATGGCCGTAACGACGAAATAGACATGCATGCTCAAACAAGTCCTTGTTCGAGTGGACATTAAAGTTAGTTGCTAGGAAAGGGAAGTAAAATGGGTGTTAAGTAAAATTCATGAAACAAATAGATTAAGCCAACAAATAAGGTACGATTGCTAGTAACTTTTCCCGACTGTCCCATGACAAAGACTCGAACATATAGACAGACGCCTTGATCACAAAAATGACAAAGACAACCTAAGTTAGCATTCCCATAATGGTCAACTTCCTTTACATCCCACTCTTTACATACTTTTACATAAGTGGTGATATCGGCCACTTTTTACAAGACTTTACATCGTTGATTTTTGTAACGTATCAACGAATAATCAATCCTTCCAAGTAATTCCTTCAGTATAATCTTCTTTTGAACCGACTATTTTTCTTCCTTCTCTTCTTTTTTTTTACTTTTTCTCTTCTTTTTTTACGATACATAATAAACCTCAGTTTAATTCCACCGTCTTCACTATCATAATTCATCCGGATAATCTTTTCCTTGTAGTACTTTTTCTTCTTCGGACATGATTCATAATCGTGAAAGTAGCGAAACTTACAAGCTATATATTTTTCCCATTGCATTGTGTAATTTCTCGACCATTACAGAGATAGAAAAATTTCACTTTGACACAGGAAATACAAAACTTTACACAAAAGCAACTAGCAACATTGGTAAAATAGGCTTAATCTACATGGTAGGCTAAGGTGCAAAGGTATAACGAAACATATAATATGGTGTAGAAAAAGAAAGGAATGGCTCAACAAGTTGTTCTAGGGGATTTTACTCTAAAAATGAGAGTAATCAAGGGTTACACGGGAGTTAACTAACCAGTGTAGTTAGTTATTTTATGACATGTAGGCTATTTGGTTTAATCCTATAAATTTATCAGTTGAACATGTTCTTCCATCTAAATCCGTAGTACTAATCATGGCGGTCTCGAGTGATATACCAGGCCAAGTTCTAAAGTCCACTACATCACCAGCACACTCATAATTTTATGGAATTTTTAGTAGACAGTTGGAAACGGAATAGGCTTAATTCTCACAATATGTATCAAGGGTTATAGTGCGCTAGGTAATATAACTGGTGATTTTTACAAAAGTCATGCTGAAGAAATTTTAAATTTTGGCCATTTTAAGCACTTTGCATGTTATTTTGTAAAAAAGAAGACAAGTACGTTCTAATTCTCCATCCTCCTACTTAAATTATACAACGTCCTCCTTGTATAGATAAAACAATTAAATTATAAGGGAAAATAGAATTAAAACATAATACTCTCTGATTTTTTTCTCATGATAATTCTCCAAGATGTGTCTTTGAGCAAAAGGTGTGTTGACTAGGGCTTCAGAATGCCTGGATAAGTTCAACACATGTCTTTTTCAGCATATAACATATCATAGTTTTAGCAAGGTCCTGTATAAGAGATTAGAAGACAAGTGCAATTTCTATCTCTCTACAATGGTACAAGAAAACAATTAAACATACAACTGTACAGGGATCAATACGCCGTATCCCAAACCCTAGGATACGTCGTATTGTTCCTGTAAAAACAATTAAATACTGGAAATTAAATATTAAGTTTTTAAAACTGATAATGTCCAGACATCTCTATACGTCGTATCCAAAGGGGTTCGATACGCCGTATAGAGTGTCTGGGAAGACAGACTCTTGCAACAAACAATTAGATGCGAAAAACAATTAAAATGACCGGGTTGTCTCCCGGGAAGCACTTTTGTTTCAGCTGGTCTTTAAGTTCGACCTTTTTCCTTTTTATGTGTCGAGCTCTATGAATTCGTTATCATCCGTGTTGAAATTTCTATCGTGGTATTTTTTAACCTATGTCCGTTGACCTTAAAGCTTGAACCATCGTTGTCGATGATTTCGACTGCTCCATAAGGGTACATAGTTTTAACTACAAAAGGACCAGTCCATTTCGACTTGAGTTTCCCTGGGAAAGCGGAAGTTAAATAACAAGACTTTGTCCCCATTTTTAAAATCCTTATCTCCGCGAAGCCTAGAGTCGTGCCATTTCTTAGTTCTTTCCTTGTAGATTTACTTATACCTGATTACACAAGAAAATTTCATTTTATAATAGTCGGTTTTAACAAAAGTTGGCTCAAAATCAACATCTCGATTCATTTTAGGTTCTAGAGGTGTGTCCAAATCATTTAATTCTATGTAGTTACCATAAGTTGGGTCGAATGGTTCATCACTTTCTCCTATAAGCTCTGTTTTTTAATCAAGACTTTTTATCACAAAGACCATTTTGATTATGCTAGTGGCGGGCTTAATACTTTTAAAAAACGCAGTTTTTCTTCCCTCGACCTTAACGTGACTTTCCTTTTGTAACGTCATCTTGGAATGGGCAGTCGCCCAAGAATGGCCGTACCGATGCATTATAGGGACATCGTCATCCTCGGGTATGTCCAATATGATAAATCCTTATAGGGAAAATAAATTGTCATCCTTAACTAGCACATTATTTTCGGCAATGCCCTTGGTTGTATTTATGGTTCGTCCACCCAGTTCGATGTCAAATTCTAGTGTGAGATAAAATTCCTAAGACCAAGGTTGGTAGTGGTATCAAAATGAGGCATAACGGCTCTCACTTCTGCACCCTAGTCAACAAGAGCTTTATCAAAACAGATATTATGAATAAAACAAGGTAAAGTAAAGCTCCCTGGGTCTTTTTCTTTCTGAGGCAAGGTGTGATCATAAGCATCCAGAATCTTCACATCTTGTGCCTCTCTCCAATCATCACAGCCGAAGTTTTGCAGTCGTCTTGGGAAAGGGACTGTTTCAGAAAATAAGCTCCTGTGCTGTGTGCCCGATACGGCGTATGGACCACATCCGATACGGCGTATCTCAGAAAAATCAGCTTTAGCAGTTGAGATCGATTTAACTTGGTCTCGAGGGTTTGTCTCCGTAGAGCTGGGCAGGCTTCCAAACCCTCTTTCTTGCAAGACCTTGCTCATCTGTCCGATTTGTATTTCCAAGGTCTTAATTGAAGCTCCTTGATTTCTTATTGCTGCATCGGTAGAAGCTCGGATCTCCTTGATTATGTTCGAGTTTTCTTCATGCCTTTTAGCTGATTCTGCCATAAATTTGGTCAGTGATTCTTCCAGGCTTGGTCTCCGATCAGGATACGAAGAGTTTCCATTGTTTCGTTGGTAGAATCCTGGCCCTGCTGCTCTATATTGTCCTCCAGGTTGATAGGGTGCACCGAACTGTGTATAGTAAGCTTCTTCTAAAGTTTTTTCCTTCTTCCTTTTATGGACAATCCTTCATATAGCGTATTCCCTTGCATAGTTCGCTTCCGACCTGAGCAGCATACACTTTCTCATTTACTTTCTTTATTTCTCGTCCGAGATTGTTAAGTTGGGCTTGGATAGCAGCAAGCCCGTCAGAAGTTTCAGTACTTCTGGTCCTTAAAGACGTTCCATTGTGCCATTTCTGAGAGTATTCAGCCATTTCTTGGATGGCTATTTTATCATCAGCAGCAGTTTTGGAAGGTATGGCACCCTTTGAGGTCAGAATTGTCCGTAGTGGGAACATCGAGCCCTTTATAAAACAATTATACTTCATGCATGTCGGCTAAGTAAAAGATTTGAGCAAACTTTCATCAGCAATTCTTTAAAATCTTCCCATACACGGTAAAGGCTTTCATCGTTCCTGCTAGAAGTTGTTGATTACCTCACATTTTCTTTGCGTACGGGCAAGGTGACAGTATTTGTTTTAGACATTTAGTTTTAAAACGTCCCAGGTTGTAATACGAGCCTATGGTTGGTTCCTTATCCATCTTGCTTGGCGGCTAGCCGGTGAGGTGATACATGGAAGGCTCGAAGCATATTGATCTTGATTACTTTTGGGATGTGAAAATAAGTCAACAATCTCTAGCACCTACTCATGTGCTCATTTTGCATCTTCGTGTTCTGACCTCACTGAAAGTATTTTCATGAAGTTTCCTTGAGAATTTCCCTTCAATTCAAAGTATGAGTGTCCTTGGTTGATCATGGGCCCTAGTAACGCCCGACCCCTAATCTCCTCCACTTTTGCTCATGTCTTCCTCCATTTGTTTCCGCCATTGTTACTTCTTTCTTTGATTGTTCCTCGATGTCAAAAATGTGATCAAACTCTGGTGAATTCGATTCTACAAGACTTGGTGTATCGAAAAGCCTCCTTCTTGAGCGAAATTTTTTGCTTCGGGTTTTCAAAAGGTGAGAATAGTTACTTTGTAGAACTCTTCTTGTCAAGCACTACCCTGAAAACAAGTGACAATCATCGTAGGATATGTTCCTGATAGAGAGAAATCAAATGTTGAAAAACGAAACAATATGTAGTATATGGTCTGCTACAGTATCCATATACAGAATACTTCGTATTCAATTGATCCAAATACGCCGTATAGGTCGCCTTTGAATGGGACATTACCCGTATTGAGTTCCACAGAGATACCACCGTATTGTTTGGAAGAACATATACGTTGTTTAGACTGTAAAAGACTCAATACGTTTCCTAAGCAGAAGGTAAGAATACGTCGTATCCAACTGGTGGATACGGCGTATCAGGTGATCAGTCAGAACAGAATACTATTTAAAACAATTAAATGCAGGAATTTAAACAAACAATTTAAACACACAATGCGAATAAATACAAACAGAATTTAAATAATTAGATTACACTAAACTAAATTAAATTAATTAATGGTTAGAAATACTGATAAGAATAAGGTTTAATTATTTCACTCCCCGGCAGCGGCGCCAAAAACCTGATGTGCTGTCGTGTAGGGTCAATTATTTGATTATCAAGTTTTACATTTATATTTAGCCGACAAACCTAAAACAACACTTTAACGAGCAGTGTACCCGGTCAAGATGGAGTTCGCGGTAAGTAGGGTGTCGAACACTAAGAGTGGAAATTTAATCCTATATTCTATCAGTATTTTAATTAGTCTATTTACTGGTTAAACCTATGCTATGTACGTTGTCTAATGAAATGGGGGATTCAGCCTGAGAGACTGGCACAGGTTTGGTGATGACAAATACCAATTCAATACACAATAAACACAAAAGATGAAGATTAGAAGATAGAAAAGCGGTACAAGCCAAATGATAGAAAACTGTATTAGCCATATTAAATCCGGTTCAATGCTGGTTTGTTTGTTTTAGTGCAATGATTTACTTATCTCGAAGCGGCATATCATTCTTAAGACTTAGGCGGGACATCATCCTAAGACCTAGACACAATTAATCCTGTCACAATTAATGCATCCGCATAAAGCATCCTTTAGTTTAATTATAATCTATCTTAGAGAATTAAAGCAGTGGTGATCCTGTTAAAACTCTAGCCCAACGGGACTTTACCCACTTATTGTTTGAAGGTGTTTTATATACTGGTAGTCCACTATTCCAATCTTTATCAGTTAATTAAGAGCATGATTGCTGAAACATAAACGGGTCACCTACCGGTCCAACTAAGCTCATAATCAAAAGACAAAGACAGAACGTTATTTGTGATCCTATTGGTCCAGTAATATAAGACACGATATGGAGAGCTATCCCGGTATCTAGATTACTTGGTCCGTAACACTAGACCCAGTTGAATGATAGGTCGCATATTCAAACACATAAACAAGTATGAGGTGATAAACATAATTAAACAATCAATGATAAATTAAGAAATCGATTTTAAAACAAACCAAACATTGAACTTTCATTAAGATGGCTAATACCCGAGGGTATTAGCCCACAACCATTGTAATTATACAAGCGTAATCAAACAATTGAAATCGAACGATTAAGAGAGTAAAAATTACACGATGTCTTCTATGGATTCGTGATCAATGCTTGACCTTGATGGCTGATCTTCTCTTCTAAAATTCGTCTTTGGTGTGTATGGTATAAAGAATATGATATTGCACACTGAAAACTCATTTTTGAGTCTTCTATTTATAGTTGCTGAAAAATACTCGATACGTCGTATCCAGATAGGTAAATACGGCGTATTGGGCTGGATTCCTTGGTGTGTGCGCTACGTTTGTTATAAATATTTGATATCCTTCCTAATTTACTTGATTTACTGTATCTTCGAATAGTTATCCTTATGGATATGGCGTATGTAGACAACATGGATACGCCGTATTGGGAATTGGTCAAACGCGTTTTCTTGTGAAGTCTTGGCGCTGATACGCCGTATCTCTTTAGTTGGATACGAATTATTAGAGAATTTTCAAAAATCTTCAAATGTATTCGTTTTAGCTCCAATTTATGCGTCTTTTAGCATATCTTCACAAAACACTCCTGAATTACTGCACTTATCAACTTTAAAGCAATTAAGTACCAAATAATGCAATAATTATATAAAAGTGGGCAAAATAGATAGGATAAATGATATAATAAAATAATGTTATTTGATGTCATCAGGAAACTTGATAGCATGTTGTACCATGCACGTGGTGCTTGTTTGAGGCCACAAAGGGCCGTTTTGAGCTTGTACACATGCGATGGACTGTCTTGATCAAAAAATCCTTCTGGTTGAGAAACGTAGACCTCTTCCTTGAGCTCGCCATTTAAGAAAGTCGTTTTGATGTTATAACACCCCCATTTTTTACATATAGCAAAGAAAGCTAATCTGGGGTATTATTTCATAGTACAACAGTCATAATCATAGAAAACGACTCGAAAGAGACGTTTTTAAAAGATAAGTTATCATTCTTTATTTCATCAGAGTTTTTACAAACAAAGGTCCCAAAATCTACATGAAAACATAATGTTTGAATGATAACAGTTTAGCCATCTTCAAGTCCATACCATAAGATGTTTAGTTACCTAAGATAAACATGCTAAAAAGTCAACACAAAGGTTGAGTGAAATTCATAGGTTTATAGTAAACAGTTAGTCAAAGAATCACTCAAAGTATTTCCCCTGCATCCAAAAATCTTCCTTTTCCCGCTATGGGAGATAGTGGAGGATCTGAAGGACCATTGATCTATCGTTGCAGAAATTAGAGGTCACTTCATAAAGTCCATATAGGTAGTTGGCCAGGTTAGCCTCTGGAAATATTGTAGCAACGCTACTTTAACTAAACCCTCCCCCTTCAGTCCGCGAAATAAAAAATCAAATGGTTCCGGCCACCGCCCCCTTAATAGGGTTTAGTGGCAAAATCATATGGCCGTTGGGACAAATATCACTGCTAGTGAAGATTGGAGATGAAGAACATTCCACCTCGGCATGGATGAATTTTGTGATAGTAAGATCGTCATCTTCATACAACGGATTTATTGGAAGACCCGGAGTTAGGAAAATACAAGCAGTTTCGTCCCAATCAGACGTACAGAAGGTTATGTTTTTAAAATTCCCTTTATAGCCAGGAGGGAATATACTCTCTTCTTTAAATGCTAGGTGTTTGTCATGCGGTGCTGGGTGGGATCGGTATGAGAGAGGTGTTCTAGTATGGTCTGGATTGGTGCCTTTTTTTGTTCGTTTGAGATTGTTCAAGGTTGTCAGGATCGGGATCTTACTTAGGATCGTTTTCGGCTTTGCAAGATCGTAATCGTAGGATCGGATCGGGATCGTAAGATCCTATGAAAACATATATATTTTTGTATAAGGTTATTTTTTTATATTTCTATATGTTTTTATATAATATTTTATATGATGAGCATTTACATATATCCCAAAACACTTCAATATTTATATTTTTTATCCAAACATTCTATAATAGCATTTTACATCATGCATTGATAACTTGTGTTTTAGAGAAATATTTAATTTTTTAAATTTTATTGGGTATATATGAAATTCCCCCTTATATGATAAACGAATCTAAATGGATGACAAAAAAAAGTTATATGTTCAAGTACCATTGTAATAGAACATTAGATATATTGTAATACATATTTGCACAAAGTTCATTCATGTTTCAATCGATAAATGAATGATTTAGATTAAAAAAATACTACATACGTGCACCTACTTCATGTTCAATCGTTAAATGATTATGGATAGAAAAAAATATGAAACTGCCTTGATGAAAATTTATAAACCTTAACTTAAATTACCAAAAGTCTAAAATAAGGCTATTCTACGATCCTACGCGATCCGATCCGATCCGATCCTACGATCCTATCTACGATCCTACAATCCTGATACGATCCTACTTGAATTGCGATCTTGTTACGATCTTGATCGTTTTTTGTGTGTGGGATCGTAGGATCGTACGATCCTACGATCAGGATCGCGATTTTGACCACCTTGCTAAAAAGCAGCAAGATCATCCCAATTGAATGTGCGGCGGTCTCAGGACCAGAAGGACAACCTTCATCGGTCAAACAAACCATAGAAGAAAGAATTAAGGTAGCAATAAACCCAAAGTATCTAGAACAAACAATAATGTTTGGATCTACTCTTTCGGAAAAAGGCCAGAACAAGCTATGTGACTTACTCCAGCGTAACCTAGATGTGTTCGCCTGGAAGCCCGCGAACATGACTGGCATCCCAAGGAATATAGCGGAACATCAGTTGAATGTACGAGAGGGATGTCCTCCAGTCAGACAAAAAGAGAGAAGCCAAGCACCGGACAGGAACCAGGCAATACAAGAAGAAGTTGAAAAACTCGTTGATGCTGGTATCATGAAGGAAGTTCACTACCACAACTGGCTATCCAATCCGGTCATGGTAAAAAAGTATGATGGTAGTTGGAGGATGTGCGTAGACTTTAAAGATTTGAATAAAGCATGCCCTAAGGACGGTTATCCGCTACCGAAAATAGATTGGAAGGTAGAATCCCTCTGCGGATTTCCTTTTAAATGCTTTCTAGATGGATACAAAGGTTACCACCAGATAAAAATGGCAAAAGAAGATGAAGAGAAGAACACATTCATCACAAGTCAAGGAATATTTTGCTACTCCAAGATGCCTTTCGGCCTAAGGAATGTTGGAGCAACGTACCAGCGTCTGGTGGACAAAGCATTCCATAAGCAAATCGGTATGAATCTTGAGGTATATGTAGACGATTTAGTAGTTAAAAGCCGTACGGAAGACGAAATCATTAGAGACATTGAGGAAACATTCAAAACACTTAGGGAAATCAACATGAAGTTACATCCCAAAAAGTATACCTTCGGGGTAGAAGAAGGAATGTTCCTAGGATACAAAGTCAATACTAAGGGAATAAAAGTATGTCCGAACAAGGTGGATGCTGTCTTAAGTCTTCCGTCTCCAAAATGCTTGAAGGACGTGCAAAAGCTGAATGGAAAACTGGCAAGCTTGAACATGTTTTTGGCCAAGTCAGCTGAGAAATCACTACCATTCTTTAAAATTTTGAAAAAGTATACAAATAAAAGTGACTTTCACTGGACTGGGGAAGTTAAATCTGTGTTTAAACAAATGAAGCATCTCATAGCAAAACTTCCCATGCTCACTGCACCGGAAGAAAAAGAAGAGCTCATTGTCTACTTAGCCCTAGCAAAAGAAGCCGTAAGTGCAGTTCTAATGACTAAAAGAGAAGGTAAGCAATTGCCAATTTACTTTGTTAGTCGCGCCTTGAGGGGTCCAGAAGTGAATTACACATCAATGGAAAAATTGGTCTTGGCACTGGTACATGCCAGCAAGCGTCTGAAAAGATACTTCCAAGCACACCCGATTATAGTGGTCACGGACTAACCCATAAAGCAAGTATTGCCAAGACCGAAAGTAGCATGAAGTCTACAAAATGGAGTATAGAGTTGGGAAAATATGTCATACACTATAGACCAAGAGTATCCGTTAAGGGACAAATCTTAGCAGACTTCATAGTCGAACATCCGGAAGAAGATTCTCCGGACACTCTCATGGAGGTCGAAGAAGAACTTCTGGAACCATGGATTTTGTTTACGGATGGAACGTCCTGTGCGGAAGGCTCCGGAGCAGGACTGATACTCACAAATCCAGAAGGAACATAATTCACCTATGCTTTAAGATTCGGGTTTGAGGCAACCAACAACGAGGCAGAATATGAAGCTTTGATTGCAGGATTAAGGATAGCGGAACAAATGGGCGTAAAAAACCTCCAAGAAAATGTGGACTCGCGATTAGTGGCCAACTAGGTCCATGGAATCTACATAGCAAAGGAAGCAGACATGATCCAATACCTGGCAAAGGTAAGGACGATCGCCAACGGTTTCAGAATGTTCTCAATCAAACAAGTTTCAAGAAGCAAAAACAAAAAGGACGACACACTGAGCAAAATAGCATCCATCAGCTTTGCACACCTAAGCAAACACGTTTTGGTTGAAGAACTCAAGGAGAAGTCAATAAACAAAACAGAAGTATTGGCAGTGGTGGAGGAAGAAGGTGATACATAGATGACCCCGATCTATAAGTACCTTACAGAGGAGACTCTTCCGGCAGAAGTGAACGAGGCAAAGGCAGTACGACGAAAGTCACAACGATTCGCGGTGGTCAATGGAGTCCTTTACAATAAATCTTTTCTCGGACCATGGCTACGGTGCGTCGGGCCGCTTTAAGCAAATTATGTTCTAAGAGAGATACATGAAGGATCTTGTAACATACATGCGGGCACAAGATCCGTAGTGGCTAAAGCTTTGCGAACTGGATACTACTGGCCTACTATGCACAAAGATGCAAGGACATTGATAAGAGCATGCCAAGACTGTCAGGTTCTCCGACCTGTCCTAAGAAATCCGCAAAAAAGCTAACCCCAATCACATCCCCATGGCCATTTTACAAATGAGGAATTGACATAGCAGGACCTTTCCCGAAAGGTCCCGGTAAAGTCAAGTTCTTGATAGTAGCCATTGACTACTTCACAAAGTGGATTGTAGCAAAACCAGTTGCAACCATAATGGGCAATCAAGTCAAAAAATTTGTGTGGGATAATATAGTCTACATATTTAGACTCACAGGAGAAACTATTTCTGATAACGGAAAATAGTTTCGGGATAACCCATTCAAAGACTAGTGCGAAAAGTTATGTATCCGCCAACGTTTCGCTTCCGTAAAACATCCGCAAGCAAATGGGTTAGTAGAAAGGGCAAACCGAAGCTTAGGAGAAGGAATCAAAGCAAGACTAGAAGCAAGAAGCAAAAATTGGATGGAAGAAATATCTCATGTTCTATGGGCACATCGTACCATGATCAAATCTAGCAACGGGGATACTCCTTTTTCACTAACATATGGAACGAAAGCAGTTATCCCAGCAGAAATCGGCATGCCCACACTAAGAACATCGGAAGTGGATATGGTGCAAAACAATAAAGCTCTGGAAATCAATCTAGACCTCTTGGAAGAAATGAGAGAGCAGGCAGCAATCCGCAAGGCAGGCAGCAATCCACGAGGTAAAAAGCAAAGCAAAAATGAAAAAATACTACAACTCAAAGGTCCCAACACAAGCTTTAAGCCAGAAGACCTCGTGTACCGTAGCCATGATGCAAGCCGTACAGAAGAAGTAGGAAAGCTAGGCCCCAAGTGGGAAGGACCATACGAAGTAACGAAAGCATTAGGCAAGGGCGTGTATAAGTTAAGAGACCGCGACGGAAAACAACTTCCGCGAACATGGAATATCCGCAATCTTAAGAAATGTTATGTTCATGAAATG
>BQNB010004732.1:0-11444 GCA_026074375.1 Tanacetum coccineum | reverse complement strand
ATTAACAAATTAAAGACCGAAGCTCCATTGTTGAGTGACCGAGCTTCCTTGTTCGACTCAATAAATTGAGGCTAACAATCGTTTACATTCATTGATTATTTCTAGTCTACGCGATTTAGCTCAAAAGTAAACATTTAAAAGTAAGCGTGTATCGGACTAAAATAAATAGTGATCATTAATGTAGTCGTACAATGACACGAAAATGAGAAATGTTACACTGTCCTAAGAAAAGGTCTCCCGAGTATCAACGGTACTCGAGGATCGGCTATGAAATCAAGAACAACAAAGTCGGCGGGAAAGTAAAACTTCCCTACTTTGACAAAAACATTTTCAGCTACACCGGTTGGTTTGGAAATCGTTCGGTCGGCTAATTCTAACACCATTTTAGTATCATTTAGGCCCGGGAGTCCAAGATTTTTCCAAATGGAAAGAGGCATAAGATTTATGCTAGCACCTAAATTGGCTAGGGCTAAGCAATTATCAAACTCTGAAAAATCACATGGAATAAGAAATCGACTGGGGTCACCTAGCTTTTCCGGAAGCTTTTTAAGGACAACCGCACTACAATTTTCATTCAAAGGTGTCTTGGTTAACTCGATTAACTTGTCTTTGTTATTAAGCATCTTTTTGAACATTGGAGCAAACTTTGGCATATGAATGAGAGCATCCGCGAAACTTAGCTCAAAGTGAAGATTACGGAAAATTTCCATAAACTTTGAAGCTAGGATATCATCCTTTTCACGAATTTTCTCTTTTGCAAGTCTGAAGGGTAGGCAAATTGTCTTGGTCTTTTGAGGCTAAAGAAGGCTCTTTGATTGGTTCTTTGTCTTTTCCTAAGTCTTGGACAACTTTAGGTTGGATGTCTTCGGTGCTAGGTAGCTCCGTATCCTTTGTCACCTCGGGTTCCTTTTCCACCACCGGCGGTGGAATTGGAGGCCTGTCATATGAGACACCACTTCGTGTGGTAATTACCTTATCTTCGTTCCTAGGGTTTGGAATGGTATTGCTTGGTAACGAACTTGAACTTGAAGCTTGGTTGGTGTGATAGCTTTGCATGAAACTGAGCATCATCTTTTGAAAATCATCTTGCTTCTTTTGAGAATCATTGTAAACTCTTTGAAAATCATTTTGGTTTCTTTGAAAATTATCCAACTTCATTTGCAAGTTATTCATATTTGCATCATTAGCCTTAGCATAACTTTCAAAATCCGTTTTAGACACACCTTGAATTTGTGAAACGGGAGGTAAAGCTTGATTAACCAAAGGTTGATTTGTTGGTGGTTGGTATGGTGGGGCTTGATAAACGGCTCCTTGATTGTTTTGACGGTTTTGATTGAAATTGGAATTGGTTCCTTGGTAACGGTTTTGGTTGTTTTGAACATTCGGTTGATTGAAACCCGGTGGTTTCATTTGACTTGCTAAATTAGATGGTTGGTTTCTTTGGAGAAAATTGCCAACGGCTGCGGTTTGTTGAAATTGTTGGATGTTGTCATGAAAAACGGGAAAATCATTTCCACCTCGAGTTAACGGACAATGGTTAAAATTGTGATTCGATCCACACGTAACACATACTTCCTCAACCGCTTTGATGGGTGCGGGAGTAGTAACAACTAAAGCTTTCATTTCATTCATCATTTGTTTCATCTTAATAGTCATCTTATCCTCGAGAGAAGCGGCTAATTGTTGAATATCGAAAGAATTATTAGAAGGTAAAGAGGTAGAAAGAGGAGCATCCGTACTCACTCTTGAATCATTAGCACGACTTCTTGAGTAACGAACTTTTGACTTGCTTTCAATAATCGCTAATCCTTCTTGAGGCATCTTGTCTAAAAAATTGCCACCCGCGGCGGAGTCTAAGGCATCTTGATCGTTGGAACTCAAAGAGTTGTAAAAGGTATCGAGTTGGTGTAGTTTCGAGAAGCCATGGTGAGGACATTGACGAAGGAGTCCTTTAAAACGTTCCCATGCTTCATTGAAGGTTTCGTTTGGTTTTTGGAAAAAAGTAATGATCTCATTCCGATAGTAAGTGGTTTTTGAAGGTGGGAAGAATTGATTTATGAATTTTGCAACAAGGTCGTCCCATGTGAGAATTGATCTAGGAGGTTCCTTGTCTAACCAATCTCGGGCTTCACCGTCTAGAGAAAAAGGAAAAAGCAAAAGCTTTATCGAAGTGTTCGGAACTTCGGGGTGTCTAAACGTTGAAGTAACCTTGTTGAAGAATCGAAGGTGATTGTGAGGGTCTTGTCTACCCGTAAACTTATTACTTTGCACAAGATTGATTAAAGGTTGTTTAAGCTCGAAATTGTTAGCATTAATCGGTGGGACAACAATAGCATCTTCATACCCCTCGATGGGTGCTTGTAACATTTGGGCCATCGTTCGATTATCGGCCATTGCAACAATGTTTTGATCGACAATTGGTTCTTCTAAATCAAAATTTTCAACAACAACCGGAGGAGTTTGTTGTTGACGACGTCTTCGAGATTGCGAACGAGTGCGCATAAAAAGAAAAACTAAAAATCAAAAAGCAAAACTTTACACTAATTTTTTTTTATTAACAATGAATTTTAACGGTTACACGGAAGAGACTTAAACCAAATAATCAACTACTTCACGGTAGCTCTCAAAAATTGCTTTTCAAGGTGAGCCGTACTTTGTAGAGACACAAATGGCAAGTGTTAAATCTTTAGTTCGATTTGGGAACCAACAAGTTCACCGGAATTGATTATGATAATACCTCCGTTGAGAGTATTATATTTTGGTATTTTTACCAATTGGTGACTTTTATTTCTTTATTAAAAAGGAAGATTTTTTTATATTTTTGATTTTTCTATATTTTTTTATCTTTTACTTATACTAAAAAGAAAAGGAAAATATTTTTTTACTTTTTTATATTTTATGATTTTTTTGGATTTTTGAATTATAAAACAAGAATGAAACTTTCGAGGGTGAAAGGATCTTCAAACCAAATAAACTAAAACGAAGGAATCTTAAACACTAGTTCCCGGCAGCGGCGCCAAAAACTTGGTGTAGAAGTTTTATATACCCAAAATATATATATAATATAATACTTCAAAGAGCAATTAAGAAAATTCCCTAAGGAAAATTCACTCTTAAAAATATATATAATATAATATATAATACGTATATTTAACCGGGTAAGAATGATCACCCAGGTCGTTTCCCCAACGACTAGTGAAATTGAAACCTCGTTTAAGCTTGAATTCTGATTTGAATGAAGCAAAGATATTTTTGATAATCTATATCTATTAAATAAAAGCAACAATTAAAATTGAACAATAAAAAGCAATTAAACAATTAAACAAATACGGGAAACAAATAAAACGCGACAATTAGGCAAGTATACTAAAAGTAATTCCTAAAAATGTAAACTAAATTTCTAAACCTAAAATAGAACAAAAGAAAATTTTAGGAAAAAGAAAAACATTTTTTTCTTTGATTATTTTTGAATTTACGAATTAAAAACTATTTAAGTCTAATTAAATCCTAAAAAAAATCAAAAATAATTGAAATTATATTTTTCCTAAGTAAAATAAGTAAAAAGAAAATTTTAGAAAAAAGAATTACTATTTTTGGCTTTTTAGATTAAAAGATATGATTATTCTAAAATTTAAACTAATTTAAATACTATAAAAATAATAAAACTATTAAAAATAAAATCCTAAAATTTTTATAAAAATTACACTAAATAAAGAAAGTGTGCAGAAATTTTATAAAAATAAAAGCCCTAATTTTTACTTTTTATTTAAACCTTAATTAAACTAATTAAAAGATAAACCCTAATTACTAATTAAAATTAATTAAACTAACTATTTAACTAACTAGGGACTAACTATGCAAATACTAGAAGGACTAACGATGAAACTTAAAAATTACAAAAACTACCCTGAGGGCTAACCCCGATTTCACTCAAAGTCCTATTAAGCCCAAAATTAAGTTGAGATTTAAAAAGTGCTTAAAATGAAAAACTCAAAAGAGAAAAGTTGTAGAATAAGTTGGCAAGAACAACTTTAACAAAAGCACTATGGTATGAAAAGCACTAATAAGCTCAAAAAGAGCTTATCTTTCAGCTGAAAACAGTAAGGGGGTGTTTGCTTTTGGTTTTACTCAATAAGCTGTAAAAAGCTCAAAATAAGTCCAAACTTAAAAACAAAAGTTGTTCTGATTAGCTTATGACTTGCTTAAACTATATTAGAAAAGAAAATAGAGATTAAAACACTAGATTAAAGCTGAAATTAAAGAACAAAATGGCAAACTCAAGAAATAAGCAAAAGTTTACAAAATCCAATTAAGCTAAAGAACTCAATAAGCAATTTCAAACTATAAGCTTTTGAAAACTAATAAATCTACTTAACCACTATCTATTTAAGCTATAAAATCAACTTCCATAAGCTAGAATTCAAAATTTTAAGAAACTAACTTAAAACTACTACCTTAAGCTAGAATTCATATTTTTAGAAACTAAATATTTAACCTACTATTTTTGGAGTTTTCAGGCTTTTAGAGTGATTTTTGACAGCAAACTTTAAGCAATGAAATAAGCAATAAACCTAAAGATAATTCCTAATCTATATTAAGCTACATCTAAACTATATCCTACCTTAATTTGAAAAGCTAAGACCTATGATTACTTGGCTTAATCTTAAGCCAAAAGTGACAGTAGGAATACCTTAGTTCCTACTGATGCACTTTGCACAAGTGCAAATTAAAAGTGCAGGTACTCTAGATGGTACAACTGCACTTGACACACTCTATTGAGTGTGTCCAAACTAAATTCACTCACTCTTTAAGCCTAGAGATCCTAGGACAAAAATAAACTAACTAATTTTAAGCCTTAAGGTACCCTGGTGCCAGATGAAGAAAATAAACCACAAAATCATTTTTACTTCAAACTAATCACTAAAATCTTTTTAAAACTTATTATCTTATGAAAACTCAGCTGTCAAAAGAAAATTTGCCAAATAGTTTTGACTTTTGATGGTCAAACTAGCTTAAACCAAACACCCCTTTCAGACTTTGACAGTTTTGATAAAAGCTTTTAAAATGAAAACTAATGATTAAAACTTATTGACTAGGCTTTAAAAAACTTATATCTACCATTTTAAACATGAGTCAACAACTGGTTAAGCTAGAAACAAAGATCTATACTATTTCACTAATATTTTTGGTTTATTAAGGCTTAAGACAGAAATGAGAATTTATCTAAGATCTAACTAGGCTAAACTAAAAACAGATACTTAAAATGCAAAATAAGATTGAACTTAACTCAATTAAGCAACAAAAGAGCAGATAAGCACTATGAGTAAGCAATAAGCAATTTAAGCAATTATTTAAAACTAGAATTTAAAGGAACAAGGAATTTAAAGAGAACTTACAATTGGCCTAGCTAAACAAGGCTCAATGGCTCTTAGAGCTTTGCTACAAGCTCCCTAGCTTATTAATAAGCTAGGGTAAAAGTCCTTGGGAGCTCTTCCAAAGTTAGCTCCCCTTCCATAGCTTATAAATCCAATTGTTAAAGTTTTTAAGCTGGTTTAAGATATTAAAGAATGATTAAGACCAATTAAGCTCAATCATGAGCTTAGAGACTCATGAGAGCTGAATAGAGCTTATGAGCTTATTGTCTTAGCTTAACAATTAACAGGAAAAGTAAGAGCTTATGAATTTAAACAAAAGAGCTTATGAGAGATTAAAAATAACTGAATTTTCATTAACATAAAGCTTAGTTACAATACTTAAAAGGAAAGTTACAAAGTTTTAAAGGAAAATTAAGCTAGAAAAAGAAATTTAAGCTAAAACTTAAAGCTACTCTACGTCCTTGTGTGTGAGGATTGAGGTTTTATATATAGCCTTGTGAGGAAGCTTCCAGGTCCTTGAGCCTATGCACGCTCCTCTTAATCTCATCCCTTCAATCTTTCCAATCATTGGATCATAAGTTTGAGCCGTTGGATCAAACGCACACTCACACGGATTGCCAAGCTGTCATTCTTTGATGTGACAGCTTGTGCTAGTTGTGTGAGTGTGTTTAGCGCAAAAATCCATGCCTCTTTGTGCTTCTTCCATAGCCACGTGTGCTTTATGCTTGTGAAGATCAATGATTGCTCTTGATTTGACTGAACTATCCATGCCATCATGTAGAAGATCACTTGAATTGACCATTTAACCCCTTTATTGACGTTTGCCCTTTGATTTTACCCATGTGGTGATTTGTAGAAGACGATGAATAGTAAAAAGGCCTTCGCGCCTTTTTACAACTGAAAACGGGTTAAACATTTTTAAACTTTGGACAAATTACAATTCCAGTCCCTCTCTTTGTTTTATCAAAGTATAGTATAAATTATCTTTTGAAAATAGCAACTTCAGTCCCTATGGTTTATAGAAAAGATAATGGGCTAGGGTTTTGGGTTTATTGATCCGGGTAAGGCCCATTTAGGCTTAGGGACTATTTATGGATTTTTCTGAAAGTTGAGGGACTCAAATGGAATATTTTAGGTCTTGTTGACTTTTGTTGACCATGATTTGACCACTTTGACTGAGGGTTTGACTTTTCCTGGCTTTGCTTCCGGCTTTTGATCACTCTTCCATTCTCGTGTCCGTGCTTGCCCGTTTTTGACTGTTTTCTTGTGATTTTTGATATATCCATACCTGCACACACAAAACACAAATACAAGCATATTTTTGCCATTTTTGGTCTGTTTTGGGTTTAAATGGGTTATTTTAGGTACAAACGGATATGTGTATTTTACACTTATCATTGATGTTTTATTATATTTGATTAAGTGTCGTGTAATGTTCAAAGTCCGAAGGTTACTTATATGAATTTCTAATTAAAATGATAAGCAAACCGCCTCCTGATAATGACCAAACCGCCACTGAGAAAATCAACCAAACCGCCTTCTGTCTCTAAGCAAACCGCCACCAAGTAATCTCAAACCGCTGCCTAATATTATAATCAAACCGCTGTCTAAAAAGACCAAACCGCCGCCAAAATAAAATAAGCAAACCGCCATCAATATAATTATGCAAACCGCTGCCAGTTTTCTTAATCAACTCGCCTTTTGGTATCTTAACTCGCCGCCAAGATTTAAATAATCAAACCGCCGTTTGTTTAGGCAACTCGCCGTCAAATGGTAAAATAGACAGAGTAACGTTTGTTTTTGTTAATTAAATAATCAACTCTCCTCCAAACCTGTCAAACCGCCACAATAAAAGGCAACTCGCCTTCAACTAAGGCAACCCACCACCTTACAAAGCAACTCGCCACCTAATTTTTAATTATATAAGGCAACTCGCCTTTGACCAAGTCAACTCGCTGTGACACTTTTCCTAAAATCACAGATCTTGTTCCCTATCTTGTCAAACCGCCACCAAGAGTATTATATTATAAGCAAACCTCCATGAAGAACTTCAATTCAAAATGAGCATAATTCGACCAAATAAGCTAAGTGACACTTCAAATAAGCTCAAAATGCTTAACCTAAGTGTGTAGGAGTGAGTTTAACACAAAATAACACGCTTTTACCTTGTGGATCATCCAAAACAAAGCAACTCTCCACGAAGAACACAAATATAATCCGAATCTTATAAGCTTATTAATCGAGCTAGGAGCTTGAAACTCTCTTGTTATAGTAACAATACAACTTCCTTAGCATTTATAGCATGAAAAACATCAAGATTAACCAACTAATAAGCCTAAAATAAGCTATGAGCCGTGGGCTTATTTTCTTCAAAAATAAGGACAAATTTGATCTTGTTTAACCACTAGAATCAATCACGAATTCAAACCTGCTCTGATACCAATTGTAGGATCGTTTAATTCATAACACGGGTGATGATTCTTGTGATTGGGCTAGTTTCTAGAGAGAGAAACACATAGAGTGATATTTCTAGAGAGAGAAATGTATGTGTAAATGTAAAATAGATTATGACTAGCTTGCCTCTTCCAAAGTTGGAAGAGGCTTATATAGTTTTTACAAAATACCGGGTATTAGTACCCGGCTTAAAACCGAAAGACATACGATTAACTATTAAACTACGAACTATTATTAACAATAAATATACGGGGTGACCGAGTCTTTTACTCATATCTAACAGTTAGTTCTTAGATGCACATTTCACCATCGGTTCGTAATTGATTTCTTGTCAAAAATGGTCGTGAGGGTTCTCCAATTACTTGTTCCAAGGGGTGATCCTTAGTCCATTGGTAATTGTGTTGGTACGGTTGATAAAACGTATGCATGTTTGATGGATCCACATATTGAGAAGATGATTAGACAGATCGGTGAAGCCTTTAGCATGTCATCAAGAGAAATTATGTATAAATTTGTGTCTCTGGATCCTAAAAGTAGATCAACACCTTATAAATTCCGAATAAAGCAAGTGTTTTTCTAAAAAGCAACTTCCAGATCCACGTCGCAAAATTGTCCAACATGGAAAACAAGTTATGTTCAAGCCCCTCGACGTAGTATACTCTTGAGATAGTAACATTTCCCAGCTGATAGTCACTGTACCTCATAATCCTTGCAATTTGGTCGTTCCTAAATCTAACTGTATGCTTTGAACATCCAGAGTCCAGATACCAGAGGACGATCTGGACAACCTGTCATTGACAAGAAAAGAAGACGATGGAATATCTGTAACATTGGATCCCCAAGTATGATTGGGTTCCGGGTTGTTAGCATTCTTAGATTCTACAATCTTGGCATTTTTACTCGAACCTACATTTTTTATTTGTTTGGGTCTCCTGCTATAGACTTTAAGCTCTGGTTTTTGTGTTTCAACTGAGTGGGAAGTGGTTTTCCTAGGAGGGACTACGTTAGTTGGAGTGATCCTAGTTAAAGGGCAACGGCTGTTACCATTACTCTATAGTGAATGTTTGCTGTTGGTTTCATTAAATCCTACTTTAGTGAATACATGACCCGTAGGTTTTTAAATATTTTGTTTTTTATGTTTCTTAGCAGATTTAGCATGGCTATTCACATTTTTCACAAAATTAAGAAGACATATATCATGAACACCATCAAACATAGATTTTTTACTAGTAGCACAAATAAGTTCAGAATTCATATTTAACAGTGAATGCGTAACATTAGCATCACGAATAGGTTTAACAACATGATTCTTTTTATTAACTTTCATAGGTTGGGCTTCTACTTTATTCTTTATGTTCCTACTTGGTGTTTGCGAGATCCTATCATTTTTTTTATTGCCTGCAGGCTTTGATCCGCAATTACTAGTAGAACACTTCAGTCATGTAGAAGACAACACAGGTGTGTTAGAATATGATGTTTTAGATGACTCTACCTGTTTAATGTTGCTTGAGGATGTGAGAGGTTCAGCAAACCTAACTTTCTTGACATTATTTTTGGGTGTGACATCAACCTTTTTCCCACTAAGTTTAATCACATTAGGGCACGTATCTAGAACATATACAAGTAACTCCTGAATTCGTTTGGCATGCTTACAGGCAAATTCTAACGCATTATCTAAAGGCTATTTTGCTTTAGCTTGTTCGACTATTCCCAAAAGTATATCAGCTTGTTCTTGAGTGTGCCTAAGATAGTCTATGTGAGCTTCTGTCACACCCCGACACTGGTGAAAACTCAGGAATGCAACATAATGATCAATCATAACACAAGGTATAAAAATAGAGAAAACTACATTGCATAAACTCCAAGTGCTATGAAGACCATCAACCTTGAACAAACTCAAGTGATGTCCCAAATCGCAACTAAAATCCACAATTCTCTTACATTTATTCATATGCCTTCGCAGGGGACCATAACCAAACATAATCCAAAATCTCCAAATACTAAAATCAAACAACAAGCAAGCAAGACTTCAAACGAAATTCCACACGGGATACTTCTAAGTCTGCTATTAATCACCAAACTATTCCTCTTTCACTTCACCTGAAAATGATACTCGAAAACGTCAACAATAATGTTGGTGAGCTTGTAGGTTTGACCTTAAACCCAAAAGTTGTGCTAATATTTCAACAGTGGACAATATGCTATATGACAATGAATATATGCTAACAATCCAAGACATAGCATCCCCGCAAGTAATATCTCAACATCCAATAATAAACCCGGAGTCGCAACTCCCAAATCACTAACGTACCTAAAGGGCCTACTAGCTGGAGCACTATATTAGGGCGTACCACACAGAACCTTGCATGCCAAACACAATACATGCAAGTACCACACAGAACCGTGTATGCCAAACACAGTACATACAAGTATCACACAGAACCTTGCCATGCCAAACACAATACATGTAAGTAAATCAACACATAATATTCACATAACAATCATAAGCACATGTCTTGTCCCAAAAAAACAAAACCACATTTCGCACAGATCAATTCAAAACATTTCAAAACACATTTGAGTATCATTTTCCCCCAATGGAAAAACAGTAAAAAGTGGGGCTACGAGAACTCACCTTAAGCAAGCCTTTAGCAGCCAACTTCTAATACACAAGAAAATGCAACGACGCCCGCACACGACCTAGTCCAGTTAATGTCTCATTTTAATCAATCACTTCCAAAACAATCTTCATGTTTGATGCATAGAGTTTAGACGCGTTGTACAAGTACTCAATATAGTTTTTGGTGGTGTGATGGTTGACGACTTATCTCCACAATCATATCAATCTCATTCTCTGATAATATATACTTATACTATTTAGCGTATATAGATAAGTAATATAATAAATATTTATAATTATTAATTTTAAATATATCTCGACAAGTCCATTCGGTACACCTTAATCACTTCAAAATAATCATTCCTTGATTGAAAACGACACGTTTAATCACAACAAACACCTTAGGAAAGTTTCGAGAAAAAGTATATTTTTTTGTCTTTTAGTGAATTTATTAATTAAATATAAAAAAATAAAATAATATTTTATTATTAAAAATCAAAAATCATGTTTTAAGTAAAATTTCTAAGTATAAACTTGTTACGAAATTTTGACATGACCCGTACGTGTTTAGAACGTTTTTCCAAGGTTTCAAACCTTAATTTCCAAACACTTTTCACAATTCGACACTTTTCGACAAAATTCCAAAATCTCAAACTTTAACGTTCACCAAAACATTTTCCCTAAAATAACGATCAATATCACTTCATAAATAAATTTCGCTTTCAAAAAGTCCACCAAAACTCTCAAAATGACCAAATATCGCTCATTGGGCGTAAAGGCCCAACAAGGGTCCATTAGGACATATATAAGTCAAAAATACTATTTAAGTCTAAAACCAAGGTCCATTTACATATATAAGTATATACTTATATGTAGAAATAATCCGGACCACAATAAGCCCTCCCATTAAGCTTGAAAATACGTATATTAAGCTTGAAAATAAGCTATAAAGCTACGTATCGCTTTTGGTTACTATCATAAGCCTCAAAAATAGT
>BQNB010004731.1:78074-106035 GCA_026074375.1 Tanacetum coccineum | reverse complement strand
CCTTAGTATGGGGGATTTTGATATGTGTTTAATTACACATACCATTTTTCATATTAAGCAAACCTAAATGACTAAAAACGTACCAAAAATACATTGTATTTGTATGTTTGCATTTGTATTGTGCAGGAAACGGATATTCAAGAAAAGATCAAAAAGAAAGCCAAAAGCAAACAAATCCAAGCACGGAGTAGAAAAGGACAAAGTCAAAAGTCAAAATGAAGAAAATACAACTTGAAGGGCTAAAACTGCCAAACCTCAAGTTGTATTACAAAAGATAAAAAGACAAGGGCCAAAACTGGCCAACCGTGCAGAGATTACAATTAAGAGTATAAGACTTACATGGGACCAAACTGCCTACTCCCCAAAAAAGTCTTCTTCCCCAAATCTTAGTTACAACTTGTATGTCGCCCCATACATCTCCCCTGACAAAACCACTCTCACCCTAGCCAAAATCATTCATCCATACAAAACCCCAGCCGCCCTACTACTTTCCCCCCCTGTTTATAAAGTCCCATGTTGGCAATCCCTCTCCAGTTTCCCAAAGCATTTCGATGGTTTGAGATTGTCTCCAAAGAAGCACAAAAGAAATCCAAAGGCTGGGATATACTTTAGACCTCCTCCATCACAAGCACACTTTGTTTTTATCTCAACAAAGAAGCACAAGCTGTCAAGTCCAAGACTTCGGTATAAATAGACTTTTTGTAAGCCTTAGAGGCAATTAGTTTTATCTAGTTTTACTTTTTATGTAACTTAGCTTTTTTTTAGTTATGTTTACAGCACTTTTATTTCCAGCTCTGTAACACTTTCAAGATTAAGCAAGTTTGAAGTTTTTAAATCAATACCATGCGTAACTTGCTTGATCATATTGTTTTTGTGTTCAAAGAGCCACACAGTTTTTTTATAAGAAACAGCTTGTTTATAAGCAGTTTTCATTAAGTAAAATAAAAAGTTAATTATTAAGAGAAAATAAAAATATCACTCTCAAAAATTACCACAGCTTATGATATGTAAAAAGTTAAGTAGATAAGGAAAAATCACAAAATTCACTCTCTATACACCACAGCTTATTTATTGGATGATAAGCCAGTTCTGGATGGGCTTATGGACTCTCACTAGCTTGTTTAATACAAGCTAGAGCTTGTAGATTCATTGTTTGACCCTGTTTTGAGCAAGGGTGGTGTAAGTCTCTCTCTTTTTATTGTTCTTATTTTCTGCTTTATCTGTATGTTTAGTGCTTATTTTGCTTAGTACTGTTAGTTTATTTGATAAAACTGTTAATTTTGAGTTAATACTGTTAGTTTACTTTTGAAAACAGCACTAACTTAAAGCTACCAGTATTAACTTATGGTTAGTACTGCTAGTTCATTTTCCTGGATTTCAAAGGTAACAGTACTAACTTACACTAACAGTATTAACTTACACTAGCAGTACTAACTTAAGTTAGTACTGTCAGTTAAAACTGTTAGTACTGTTTGTTCATTTTAGCTTATCAGCTTATTATTTCAGCTTATTTAAGATTAGATTAGCTTTTTAGAATATATTAAACCATTTTCCTTTACTGTCTTTAGGAGTAAGCTTATTTAAGCTTATTTTCCTTTTTAAAAGTATTTTCAAGTGTTCATCAGTTTTAGTTTTTTTAGCTTATTTGTCATTTTAGTTTATTCTAGTTGCTTATTCCTATTACTAAGTGCTTATTAAGGTTAGGTTAACTTCTGTTTTAGCTTGTTTGCTTACTTCTTGTTTCTTTGAGTTTTGTTAGCCTAGCAGTACTAACTTAGACTAACAGTACTAACATATAACTAGCAGTACTAACTCCAAGTTAGTACTGGTAGTTAATACTGGTAGTACTGCTGTTAGTACTGTTGAGCTTATCTTATTTTATTTAGCTTAATTGCATGCTTAATTTGCTTATTTAGATTTAGCTTAGCTTATTTGTCTGCCTTAAGCTTATTTGAGTTTATTTGTGCCTTAGTGTAAAAGTTTTTAGTGTTTTGCCTTTGCTAGCTTTAATTCAATTTCCAGCTTAAGTTCTTTGTTTAAATTTTATGTGCATTTACTTTTAGTTTTAATTCTCAATCATTCCTTGTTACATTCAAACACCAATCATCAATCGTCTCTCGATTTTCCATTCCAGCCTCGTTGGGACATAACGACCCGGGAACACTCTATACTGCTTCCGGTTTTCTTGATCTCGCGTGATTTCGTCCCTTGGTGTATTTATATCATTTATAGATAGTATTTAAGGGGTTGGATCGCGCCTAGTCAAGGGTTGATCCTACGAACTTCGACCCGAAAGGAGAAGGTTTTTAAAATGCTTCGCGCTTACCCGCTCCTCCGCTTCTTTGTGCGTTCTCTAAAGAGCTACCTTACACTTGTTTGATTATCGGTTGCAAAAATCAGGACCAGAAATAATTCAAGAAACCACTGAAAAGATCGTACAAATTGGTCAACGCTTGCAAGCTGCAAGAGATCGACAAAGAAGTTATGCCAATGTAAGGCAAAATCCTTTAGAATTTCAAGTTGGGCGATTGTGTTAAGTTTGAAAGTATCACCCTCGCAAGTATCTTTCGATTCACAAAACGTAGGGAATAGCTAATCCGCCGATACATTGGACCATTCAAAATTCTTGAACGAATTAGCCCAGTGGCATACAGACTAGAGCTTCCTGAAAAGCTTAGTAGTATCCACAATACTTTCCATGTTTCAAATCTCAAGAAGTGTTTATCCGACGAATCTCTCGTTTTACCAATAAAAGGAACTTCAAACGTCCGATGAAAAACACACTTAGTAGAAGAACTAGTAGAATTTAGTGGACCGTGAATCAATGCAACTCAGCCATGCCTAAAATCAAAAGTAAAGATGGAACTTCCTAAAAGAAGTACCAAATTTTCATGTAACACCGAAGACGAAATTGTGCAATTATTCCTCATCTATTTTCAATCATCACTTCAAGTTCAATTAAATCTCGGGACGAGATTTCTGTAAGGGGTGGAGACTATAACAACCCGCAATTTTCATAAATGTAAATATCCATCTATTAAGTTAGATGATGTACAATCTATCAATTATATATGAACTCACCTTTTTTAGGAAATTTTTTTGCTTTATTACATTACATTACTTTGCCAATATCCAATATACAATATAACCATGCAAAACTTAAGTTAACGACTCGGACAACCCGTATGTTATGGCAATCAATCATCTATATAAGTCAAGCAAACATCATGACATGTCAATTCAATATTATAATATCATTATTACAAGGTACATTATTCCTATAAGGTACCATTTGCAACATCATATCAAAATGGGCTTTAAACCATTATCGGATGCCCTAAACTCTAATCTCATGGAAGGGTTAACCTCTAAAGTGAATACACAAGCTACTAAAGCATATGTACAAATAATATGATATCTCATTTGAAATATCAAATCTTTTCAAGTCAAAGTACAAATCTCTAAAAGCTCAATATAACAATCATTAAGCATGACTCTAAAATATCGCTGTTATAACTCCATTATTCATTCTAATTTCTTCACCTCCCACGTTAAGAAAGTTACTAAACATCTTTTAACAAATATGTAAACCCTAAATAATCATCATAAACTTTCATACATCTTTTTACACTCAAAACCCTAAACCCTAAAACCGAGCTAGTTTCTAAACCATGACCTGTTTCTTGGCTTTTATCCATTGTAAACCCAAACCAACACTCAAATAAGTTGTAATAACTTATTTTACAATCATATCAATCCTATTCAATTTATTTCATCATTACTTATCATATTTTACTTCACTTGTACGTAAAACATATCCTAGAAACCCTAAATGTACCTAATTGGTTCATTTAACCCGTTTACTCATTTTAAACCATTCTAATCCCAAATAACCAACCAAGGGCCATTGTAAACTCATAAAATGAGTTTACAAATCATTATCTATCATTAACTTGGCATGCAAGAAATCAAAGCCTAGAAAAACCTAACGATCCCAGAAAACCCAAATTATGGCCCCGAAATTATCATATTTGACCCGTTTTCCCCTCATTTTCTACCATTTTAATTCAACCACCTAATCCAAAACTGATATAAACGTTAATATAAGTCCTAGTATCAGTAACCTATCATTCATATCAAATTTTTATACAAATTACAAGTCTGAGAAAACTCAAACCCAACACCAAGAAGATCCCTAGAAACCCGAAACCAAAACCCATTGCAAAATAACCCCATTTTAAAACTATTTTATGCAATCAGAGCACCTCCAAGACTTAAGATACATCATTCTAAGAAGCTACAAGCACCTCACATAAATATCTTTACCTTAATATAATTTTTAAAATGCACATGATCTTCTTTTTCTTTTGTTTAGCCGCTGCAGAAATGGGGTGCAACCTCAGACAAGCATAGTATCTAGCTTAACCAACTTATCTATAGGACCCTCCTCACCACCCTCAAGACCTCCACTGTGGTCCTAATTAGATCATGAAGCTGTGCTTACCCTTATAACCTTCACATGGGTATAAATAGAATTCGTGTGTCATGCATTTTCTTCATCCCCCACTTCCCCTCTATAACCCTTTCAAGTACAAACTCCTTGCTCAATATGAAATTCTAAAAGATCTTAAGGAAAGTCTCAAATTACAGAAAAGAAGCCAAAAGAACAAGAAAAGAAGCCCGACAGTTTACCTACTAGCTAGTACGAAGCCGAGAAGTCCTAATATCCTGAACGCCGTTTCCAAGCATAAGCTCAAAACAGTTTCTCTACGCTTATTCCTGCTCATGTAACGACATACAGTATCATATAGTTCTTGCTAAAATCATAATATAAAGCTTTGAACTCAAAAACCTAAGTGTTATGCCTTTTTGATCCAAAATCGTACACCCGAAACCCTAATTTCATGTTTTTCTTGAACAATGAGTAAACTTTAACTTATGTTATCATCAATCCTAATAAGCTATATATAATGTTAAAATAAGTGCTTTGATAAGTCATGAGAGAATTTGACCTTAAAACCCGTGCGTTTTCATTTTGAAACCCTAATTTGACCCGTTTTACCTTTTAACTTAACGAATCGTTAAATTAAACTTATGTTGTGTTAAATCTTCATAGTTTCTAGTTTATTATAACTTATAAATGAATATTGAAATGTTAATTTAAGCTTGCATGGCAATTTGGACATGTTTTGTAAATAATCCATGCAAGGTGTATATATCGTAAATTATCAGAAACTTATAACCAAAAAGGACTAAAAGAGTCATTTTATCAAAGTCATAACAATAGGGGTCTATTTTGTCACTTTTAAAGAACAAGGTTTTACTTGGTATTCATAAAAGTTGAAGGACCAAAGTCATAAAAATGCAAACCCTAGGGGTCTACTTGCAATTTTCTAAACCCCAGGGTCTAAAATGTAACATTTTGAAAAAGTGTAAAATCATATTCAAAACATTACCAGACATAACTTTAATTAACGCTCACTTGTGCTTAACATCTCGCAGATATTGAATACAATGCTTAAAACTGCTTATTTTTATCCTTAATCATTCATCATGCGATGTGCGTTTCAATAATCATGTCCCATATCCATAATCATACTACAATACTATGAGCTTACATATTAAGAAGTTTTAATCTTGGTATACTGTTCTGTTTGAGTTTTGGGTTTACGATTTAAAATTGCCCTAACTCCACACATGTATTTACTGAATGACTTCAAACTAAGAGGCCCAACGGTGTTATAATATTTTATATATTAAAACCAACATCAACTATCCCAAAACTTTATAAATACAATCAAACTAAGACATGCCATATATTAACCCGGTTTATCTTGATGCCGTGTTGAATCCGTTACTTTCATATCTCTCAATACATTAGCTATCAATTTCCCTATATTTTCAGGTGATTTCATAACCTCGCTTTTCAATTTTTTTATAAACCCCGAGGGAGATACATATGCTATAAACATGAATGCAATTAATTTCCACATGTTATTTCAAATTTACTATTGCCTAAGTAACTACTGGTATTGGCCTTTAATTCCCCATAAATCATGAACCGTTAATTACTCTCCGTAGTAAGCGCGAATGTTGTGAATAAATAATTTTTGGGTTGGACTCCCCATTGTGTATCCAGTAACGATATACCAATTGCACTTTCATTAGAAATCACTGCGGGTATTTGGCAGAAGGTGCGTTTATTTTTAAGGAGGCAATATTATCATTATGAACCTTAGGCATTGGATTCTGAGCTAATGGCAATAATAAGTTATGTTTCAATACTGGGTGTATATTCAACGTAACCCAAATATCTCAATTGCCATTCAAAATTATATTACTAAACAACCTATGGATTTTACACTCAACCTTATGTTTGACCTTTTAGCATTTTTATCTCAGGTACTAATGGCACGGAGTGACGATGACATGAAGATGGAAAAAACCGTTATCATTCAAACTTTATTTGTATAGATATTGGGAACCTCTTGTTTTGTAAAAACCCTCTTAATGAAATAATGAATGATAACTTATTTTTAAAAATGACCTCTTTTTGATTCGTTTTCTATGATTATGACTGTTGTACCTTGAAGTAATACCCCATATTAGCTTCCGCTGCTATATGTAAAAATAGAGGTGTTACAAATGTACCATTACATAACTAAAACATGCTTCATGTACATTACAAGAAATAAAAACGCTCTACAATAAGCCGTCATACATTTGCTTGTTTTGAAATGTAATTGTTATTTTTTTTATCGATGATTATCTTAGTGTTTTTGATATATACTCAGTATCTTTCGACATGTATAAACATGTATATTGTGAAATGCAGTAAAAATATTATGGTGAAACAGGTAAAATAATACAATGAATGAAGTAAATATTTATATTAAGTCGGTAAAAATTATAATGCGATTCGGCAGTATAATCTGATTCAATATAAGATAACATTCTCATGCAGTAGAACAATATTGTAATGCAGTATAATTTTATTTTGATTTACCAGTATGATAACATTGAGTAGCAAAAGTATGTATAATATTATGATGTAGTAAATTAACACATTGTGATGCAGTAAATTAACATAGTAATGCAGTCAAACTGTATTGTGATTCAGCAGTATGATAAGACTGTAATACAATAATATGATAACATTAGGATGCAGTAGAACAATATTTTAATGCAGTAATATGATAACATTAGGATGCAGTAGAACTATATTGCTTTATGAGGATCTACTCATAAAGCAACATGATTTTAGTGTTCGATTATTTTTAATTTTTTTAAATAAGTACTATGTTTTCTATTCATATTTAATGCATCATAGTTAGTGCATCATGGTGTTATTGCTTAGTGAATCATGATATAGTAAAAGAACAATGTGATGCAGTAGATTTATAACATTGTTATGCAGTAGATTTATACATTTGTGATGCAGTAGATTATTCATTATGATGCAGTAGATAACTTTGTGATGCAGTGGATTTATACATTGTGATGCAGTAGTATTTTTTAGGTAAAAGGAATGATACCTGGCAAATATATAAATCAACAAAACTAATACAACTAAACTTTATATGGACAACCCGATATAAGTTAATGTACCATGACATAACTAAAACATGCTTTAGGTACATTACAAGAAATAAAAACGCTCTACAATAACAAAAGTTATTACATATCAATAAACCAACAATAAAAATATTGAAATTAAAACTCGTGTCCTTAGAAATCTGTCCAGAATACATTTTTACCAAAAGCCCAAATTCATTCTTTAAGCCATTATCCAATTTCACTCCATTACTAGGCATAAGAGCCAAAGGCCCAAAAGAACAATAAGTACCTGAATTCCAACTCACCATGATATGTCCCAAATATCTATTATACTCCCTGCAATACATAAAATTGTTTCCCAAACACCACTTAAAAACCAGTAACCAACCAATATCAACAAAATACCAATTAAAAACACCACTTTCCATATGCACCAGACTATAGACTTTGACAGCAAAAATAAGCAAAGAACACTACTAACCCCTGCCATATTGTACATCAAAATAACCTCAATTCTTATACTCATCACACAAATCATAATTATCATTACCAGCCCACATATTACTCTAAAGCTCCATATTGCAGAACTCCCCAACATTAAAATTCAACTTATTTCTAATAGAGTAGCTATACCAAACACAACAATTTCCATCCTTTTCGCTCCCGTAAGACATTTCATACCCAAAAGAAATAACATAACCATTATACCAGCTATCCTCTACATTTCCTAAACATCCCTTACACTCAATATAACCAAATCCCAAGCACCCCTTATACTTCATATATCAGCCACATTGATTCCAAAACCAAAAGTACTTCTTAAAACTATTCCCATTAAAAACGTAGCACCAAAGACCAATACCAGAAACCATGAAATAAAGATCACCATAATAACTCCCAAAAAACAGGATCAAGCATAGATAAAAATATCTTCAAAATTTCCATCCTTATCTCTCCATTTAAGTATACTCCTCATCAGCAATTCTTTTACCCATATTCTTTGTTTTTCTTTCAGCATATACTTCTTCAGCATATACTTTTTTTTGGTCTGCTATTTTGTTCATCGTTTTCAAATCCTCTTCAACTGAAACTCTTTTACATGCATTCTTCTTTGCTCCTATAGATTTTTTTCTTTTTGTTGTATTTTTACTAATAAACTCTTGTTCTTGTTCTACTTGCTCTTGATCCTTACTACCTGTAACATTATCAAACATTATCCATTATAAAACATTGACTGCATCATTTCATTATACCACCTACATCAATCACTCAAACACACCTAACCTAGACTCATAGGCCACAAACAAATGCCTACTGCATTAATTCATTAAAACAACTGCATTAATAGCACACAAGCACATGGATAAACACATTTCGTCAACTAAGATGCTAAGCGCGTAAACTAATCTAAACTCACACGCCACATACAAGTCTTTACTGCATCATTTCATTATACCAACTGCATTAATACCACACAAACACACACATATACAATTTTCGACAACTAAAGTGCTTTGCGAATAACCTAACCTAGACTCATACTCCGCACACAAGTTCCTACTGCATCACTTCAAAAAACCAACTGCATCAATAAGACACAAACACACAGACAAGTAAGATGTTCTTCGCGTAACCTGCCCTAGACTCATACGGCATAGACTATTCCCTACTGCATTACTTCATTACACCAGCTGCATTAATAGCATACAAACACACACATACACTATTTGACAACTAAGACATTCTGCGTGTAAATTAATATAAACTCATACGCCACACATAAGTCTCCACTGCATCAATTCATCACACCAGCTTCATTAATAGCATACAAACAAACACACACACATACACTTTTCAACAACTAAGACACTATGCGCGTAAGTTAATCTAAACTCATACAAACAAGTCCCTACTACATGACTTCAGTATACCAACAACCTTAATACCACACAAACACACACATACAATTTTTGATAGCTAAAACTCTTTAATAACATCAATACTTCACACAAAAGTTCATACTACATCACTTCCTAAAACCAACTGCATCAATAGCACACAAACACACACATATGTGCGTAAACTAACCTAGACTCATACGCTACACACAAGTCCCTACTTCATTAATTCATTACACTAGCTGCATTAATAGCACACAAACATACACATATACACTTTTAACAACTACTACGCTTTCCGCGTAACGTGACCTAAACTTATATGCCATGTATAAGTCCCTACTACATCACTTCATTATACCAACAACATTAATAGCATACAAACACACATACATACACTTACAACAACTAAAATGCTCTGCGCATAATCTAACTTATACTCATACCTAACATGCAAGTCCCTACTGCATCACTTCATTACAACAACTGCATTAATAGTATACAATCTTTACCTACTACATCATAGTTCATAATTAAGTGCATCAATCATATACATACAAACACTCTTCAACATCCACATATCTGTTAGCCTATTGAATCGACATGAAAATAAAGAATTTAAATCTATAAAAAAACATGATTTTAGTAAACCAAAACTAACAAAATGATGCAATAACAAAATAAGGCTTCATAAAAAACCTTACGAGGTAATATAAGATGTGGCAGATTCGTCTTCAACATAGTTGACACCGTGATTTGGTAACAATTCGATCGTTATTTAGAAGGTTTAAGATCGTGAGATTCGTCCTCACCATCGGTTTGATGTAGTACGGCTGATTCTTAGATTTAGTGTGAGAATTTAGTCTCATGATATATTGTGTATAATTAGTATGTGAAAAGGAGAAAGGAAAGGTGTGAAATTGGGGGAAATGAGAAAAGGAACTATTTTCATGTTAGGTTTGAAAGAATGACAACTGATTGTAAACCTGGGCAATAAAGTGTATTTTCTATTGCTACATATTTGCCCTTCAAGTTTGCATTATTACAATAATGACACTCTGCTTTTTTGATCTTCTAAATCTAATCTAATGGTTAAGATGGCTTCCTAGCCTTTTTATTTTAAGGGCCTTTTCATTGTATCCCCACCATGTATATATATATATGTATATTTATATATATATATATATATATATATATATATATATATATATATATATATATATATATATATTTCTATATATAAAATACAAATTTGTTTTGAGAATTCTATTGGAATTCAAATGTTATAAAATCATTTAACCTACTGAATTAAATAGAACTCTCCTTGAGGATTGCAATCATATAAAGAACTTGAAAAACCGAGTTATAACGAAGAAATTATGATATTTACAAGATTACAATAATTAAATATATAAAAGTGTTTTTATAAAAGTAGTTTTATAAAAACTGGCACTATTTTAGATCTGGTAAAAGTGTATGGATATTTTATGATTATAGTACATGTTATGAGGATTCCAAGCAAATAAGAAACTCGAAAAACCAAGGTATAACGAAGGAGATACGATTTTTGTAAGATTGAAAGTTATAAAAATAGTTTTATAAACACATTTTGAATTTACTGTTTTGACTCAGATTTTTATTAAAACATTGAGTGTTTTATTTGAATAGATTATCTCGTCGCAATTTCATACATATAAAGAACAAGCGAAACGGAGCTAAAATGAGCGAGTTATAAGTTTTTAAAGATTTCGGATATATAGAAATTTCAAAACAAACAAATTTTATATTTAACACAATTTTCTGAATTTTTTATAGAAAATAAAACAATTTAAGAAACTAAAAATATGGTTTTACGAGTGGTTTTCGGGTTTGTTTGGATTATAAAAAACTTAATGAAATTTGAAGTAACATTATATAATATTTATATTACGTCCTTATAACTATTATAACACAAAATTTTAAAAAATTTATGAAACAATTAAACCATTTATGTAATATCATTATATAAACAATGAAAATATTAAAATCCTGTATTATTAACAAGTAATCAATTGTTGGATAAAGATAATATTTTATTTTACGGATACACATACGTAGACATTTATTTAACGAATACGATCTAAATATCGTTTTGACTTTTAAAACTAAACAAAAACTATTAGGTGGTGATGTAACTCTATAAATTGATATGTTGTAATTTATATATTAAATAAATTTATACATATACCGCCTATCATAAATATTAGGTTGCATTCCGAGCGTTTGAGATGATTACTATTGCTCATTACAATACATACTTGAAACATTTCGTGATATTGTGCTCATTACAATACATACTTGAAACATTTTAGGATATTGCGTTCATTACAATTGTCATACTCTTTAATCAATTGTGGTCCAACTTTTATACAAATCTTTTACATACTTGTTTACATACTTGATTTCGTAACTCATTTATATACTCGGATACATGAATGTTTACAAACTCATTACATGATTGATTTCAAACTCAATTTCATATCTCACTGTGAGATACAATATTTGTTTTTACTTATGGACGCAACAATTTTACTTTTACTCGAATGATTACGGATTAACTTAAGTGGATTGAACTGTTTATTACTCGGAGGGTAAACGCGATTGTTATAAAATAGATCTATTTGGGGATTGACAATCCCCGTTCGAGTGAGTAGCTCTCACTAGTTCGAGATCGAACTAACGAACTTATACCATATCGAATCATGACTAGCTTGGTGTTTACAGGGCCAACAACTACATACTGGAACTCTTACTATGCATTGAATAAAGTGGCATACTTTTAAGTCTATGCCTCAGTTTCATGAACTTAGAGTAATCATAATCACTCCTTACAATACATACTTGAAACATTTTGTGATATTGTGCTCATTACAATACATACTTGAAACATTTTGTGATATTGTGCTCATTACAATACATACTTGAAACATTTCGTGATATTGTGCTCATTACAATTATCATACTCTTTAATCAATTGCGGTCCAACTTTTATACAAATCTTTGATCTCAACACGCATACTTATATTTTTGTGACTATCATAAGGGTTGAAATGGTCATACATACTTTACAAATCTTTGATTTCAACATTTTAACAAACGCATTTTGTGTGGTTCGTGTTTACACGCATTTTAAAAACCTATATATTTGAGTTTATGCGTTGCAAGTCTTGTATGGGCGGGACTTGTAACATAGTAAATTTGTATATATAGTTTTTGTGATTTACATTTACATTTACAAAAATCTATGAACTCACCAACTTTATGTTGACACTTTTAAGCATGTTTTTCTCAGGTGAATTAGATTCTTGACATAACTGATGTGCATTGGAGTCAAAACTTTACAAGATTTCATTTCAAACGACACATTTAGAGGTCGTTCTCTCATAGCTTGTGCAAAGGTACTCATGAAGTAACGCTCCCGGACCCTTATTCCGCTGCGACCCAATTTAGGGGTGTTACAGATTGGTATTCAGAGCCAAGGTTATAGAGAACTAGGTTGCATATTTTACCTAGACTATAACCGTTTTCACAAACATTGCATCACATCAAACTTTTTCATGTGCATACACACTACTTGCTTACTTGCTTACGTGACTTATATATATATATATATATATATATACATACCCTACCTTGCGTATATTTTATATTTGTTTATAAGAGTTACTTATATAAATACTAAGACTTTTCTCAAGACATTGTGAATGACATAATGGTCCTTAAATCTTCTTATGATCTCACATAATACCGTATTACATAAAATTGAAACATGTTACAGTTTGCCGATCCCACTAGTTACCTTATCATCTAACCCCGAGTTGGACACCGCCTCATACTATTGAAACACCTACGTCATCTTGTGACCCATCTTACCTAGCGAAACCTAAGTTGGGACTTTCTTTCTTCAACTCTATTTCCTATAGGATTTCATATTCATACTTTCTTTTAAATTTTTGTTGAACTATGTGGATGATTTTAAATTATCTATCAAACTCATGTGTCATGAAAACTTCGTCGATTTTACTTTAACTCTCTAATTATTTATGCAAGCCACTCCTTAAACTATTGTAGCCTTTCAAATATTCCTACAATGACTTTATGAACTATTTAGCTATTGTCTTATAAACTATCTTACGGTCATCTCGCAAACTATTTTTTTGTCATCTTATAAACTACCATGTTTCTATCTTGTGACTTATTTTATCACACTATAAAACCATTTTGATACTATTATATACATAACGTTAGTTTGACAAAAATGAGCATTGCATGGTTAGTCCTCAATTATACATAGACTGATCATCTATGTATAGTTCAGGAAGGACCATGCCATGCTGAGAGTAGTCACCATAAAACTTTTGCCAATAAATCCATTTTTACTTACATCCTTGAAAAGCAAAGTTTTGTGTGCGTATTCATAAAACGCGTTTGCTTTGGGAAATCGAATTAGTAACCATAGCAACTAAGTAGACCTTTACTCCATCTTACTATAAAGTCGACATCATCTTATACCAAATCCTAAGCCGAAAAGCCGAGACACATCACTAGTCGCCCTAGGACAATTCGCTATCAAATTTTCTCGCCATTATGGAATTTACTAAATCACACATTCAACGTTAACACAATGCCATAGAACTTAGTATTGGTAATGCCATCATAGGTATGAAATTCGTTATCACCTTGGAGAGGAGAATGTTATAACTAACGCTTTAAGCCGAAAGGAACGGATAAGACCACTAGGATTCAAACCTTAGTCACCATAATAAATTTGAAACTTGAACGTTTAAGTTGAGGCAATTAAGGAGAAAAATACTGAGGATGAAAAATCTTAAGTGGTATATACAAGGAATTGAAACCCATCACAATGAGACTCTCAATATTAAGAAAACCAAATTTGTTACCACATTTTTAGAAGATGGAAAATAAGTAATCCACAACAAGTAACCGCACTTCTTCACCAACACCACTTTGGAAGGCAACTCAAATTGAATTTCGAAACAAAATTCTTTTAACACAGAGAGACTATAACAATTCACATTTTCACATCTTTTTACCTTAATAAATATTCAACTATTTATTTTGAATTTTTAAGCGTTCACTTTTAATTTTCAACGTTTAGTTAAATCTCGTAAACTAAAAATTAACATTCAACGTAAACGGAGATCAAACAATTAGAAGTTTACGTCAAGCAAGTGTCATATAATTATTACGAGGATAATTTATAATTTTTCATGTTTTATTTTTATTGGTTACGTTAAACGTCTACGTTTCGCAATAAAATACATTTAGGCATATACGAAAGCACCTATACCTACCTATACTCAAACAAATACCCACTAAACACAAATATATTATAAATCCCCACTAGTATTACTCCTTTCTAGTTAATAACCAACACCAAATACAATATTGAACCAGGTCTCCATAAATTGTCAAATCCCTCCTCCTAGGGATGAGGAGAGCACCTTACAATATTGTCCTTATACCACTTCCTTGGTCCATGGTTTCTATAATACTTCTAGCTATATAAGGAAAGTCATAGGGATTTTTATACACTCTTTCATTGCATGTAAAACAAAACACCATATTCCTCTCTTTTTTCTATAACCCATGGCTTAAATTACTTCCCTAGGGTTTCTATAACTTTGATCTGGCAAGTTATATTTCAATACAAGTGTTTCTTAGCAAAATATCCTAAGGTATAACAAGGTGTTTAGAGTTTGAGGGTGTTGATTATAAAAGAGGTTTCTATCAAGAAAAAAATTAGGTTTTCAAGTCGGGAATTAGGTTTCTTGCAAGTAGTTTAGGGTTAAATACTTGGGTTTATTTGTGTTCCATACTCATACATCTCACTGATGCTAAGATAAACCCTAATCTTTTAAATATACATTTTTATATTTATATTTTATATCAATTTATATTGGGTTAATCACCACATAGGGTTTGTTTTTTTGGTTTATAAAATAAAATAAGCTTGATCTTGGATTCAAACTCATTTATTCGTGTAATGAAATGATGTTAAAAATATACTAGAACACAAGAATATACTTATTATAAGTGTTGGTTAATTTGTAGGTTTGATTTATAAATTAAATTATTGAATGTTTATTATTAAAGTTTATACAAAAATAAATATGAGTACACTTTACTTGGACAAGCATGATGGACATGAATATGAGGAACCAAAATATGTAAGACATACGGTATAAATTAATATAGAGGACTTGTGCTAATTAATCAAGTAATAATTTTATAAAAACTAGTTATAAATTTTATATATAAAATATTATATATATATAATTATATATATATAAATATATATATATATATATATATATATATATATATAAACTATTTTGAGTATTCTGTTGGAATTTGAATTTTATAAAATTATTCAACCTACTGATTTAAATAGTACTCTCCATGAGGATTGCAAGCATATAAAGAACTTGAAAAACAGAGCTATAACGAAGAAGTTATAATATTTACAAGATTACGATAATTAAATATATAAAAGTGTTTTTATAATAGTAGTTTTATAAAATCTGACACTGTTTCAGATCTGGTAAAAGTGTATGGATATTTTATGATGATAGTACATGTTATGAGGATTCCAAACATATAAGAAACTCGAAAAACGAAGCTATCACGAAGAAGATACGATTTTCGTAAGATTTATAGTTATAAAAACAGTTTTATAAAGACATTTTGAATTTACTGTTTTGACTTAGATTTTTATAAAAACAGTGAGTATTTTATTTGAATAGATTATCTCGTCGCGATTTCATACATATAAAGAACAAGCGAAACGAAGCTAAAACGAGTGAGTTATGAGTTTTTAAAGATTTCGGATAAACATAAATTTCAAAAAAAACTAATTTATTTTTATAAACAATTTTTTGAATTTTTATAAGAATAAAACAACTTATAGAAACTTAAAATATGGTTTACGAGTGTTTTCGGGTCCGTTTGGACTATAAAAACGTTAATAAATATTGAAGTAACATTTATATTATATTTATATACGTCTTTAACTTTATAAATATTATATTATGAAATAATTAAACCATTTATGTAATATCATTATATAAACAATGAAAATATTAAAATCATGTATTATTAACAAGTAATTAATTGTTGGACAAAGATAATATTTTATTTTACGGATACACATACGTAGACATTATTTTAACGAATACGATCTAAATATCATTTTGACTTTTAAAATTAAACAAAAACTATTAGGTGCTGATGTAACTCTATAAACTGATATGTTGTGTTTATATTAAATACAATATACTTATACGACTTATAATTAATTAGGTTGCATTTCGGATCGTTTCAGACGATTACTTTGTTGATTTTGCGATAATCAATACTTTCACTAGAGGTGAGTTTATAGCCCCTCTTTCACTTGGTTTACATTTACTTTACAAATCTCGGGGGAGAATACATACTCGTCACAACTTGTTTACGTATCCAATTACAATCTCTTTTACATACTTGTTTACATACTTGATTTCATAACTCATTTATATACTCGGATACATGAACGTTTACAAACTCATTACATGATTGATTTCAAACTCATTTTCATATCTCATGGTGAGATACAATACTTGTTTTTACTTATGAACGCAACAACTTTATTTTTACTCAAATGTTTACGGATTAGCTTGAGTGGATTGAATTGTTAATTACTCAGAGGGTAAACGCGATTGTAATAAAATAAATCTATTTAGGGATTGACAATCCCCGTTCAGGTGAGTAGCTCCTACTATTTCAAGATTAAACTAACGAACTTATACCATATCAGATCACGACTGGCTTGGTGTCTACAGGGCCAACAACTGCATACTGAAACTCTTACTGTGCCTTGAATAAAGTGGCATACTTTTAAGTCTACGCCTCAGTTTCATGAACTTAGAGTAATCGTAATCACTCCTTACAATACATACTTAAAACATTTCGTAATATTGTGCTCATTACAATACATACTTGAAACATTTTGGGATATTGCGTTCATTACAATTGTCACACTCTTTAATCAATTGCAGTCCAACTTTTATACAAATATTTGATTCCAACATTTTAATAAACGCATTTTGTGTGGTTCGTGTTTACACGCATTTTAAGAAAACCTATATATTTGAGTTTGTGCGTTGCAAGTCTTGTATGGGCTAGACTTGTAATACATTAAATTTGTATATATAGTGTTTGTGATTTACATTTACATTTATAAAAATCTATGAACTCACCAACTTTATGTTGACACTTTTAAGCATGTTTATCTCAGGTGAATTAGATGCTTGACATAACTGATGTGCATTGGAGTCCAAACTTTACAAGATTTCATTTCAAACAACACATTTAGAGGTCCTTCTCTCATAGCTTGTGCAAAGGTACTCATGAAGTAACGCTCCCGGACCCTTATTTTGCTGTGACCCATTTTGGGGGTGTTACACCAATATCCTTTGCAACCATATTAGGATCATCAAACGGATTTGATGTTACAATATTTGTACCACTTGAGCTAACCACATCATCCATAAATTTCAAACCAAACTTATTATTACTACTAACCTTATTGGAATTCGTATCTCTCTGCTTGGCGTGCCTATTATTCGTCTTTTTAGCATTCATAGTTTATGCAATTCTGTAAACAACACGAGACTTAGGATCAACAAGTAAATCTCTAACAACTTGTCTTTGTGTCTTCACATTCACATCGGTTAAAATTTTCTTAGGACATTAGTCTAACGAATAACCAAATACCTTACAAGTTGAACATTCGTTAACAGAATTGCACGTTCATTTGTGTTTACAATATTTGATTATGAACCTTTGCACTCAGCGCTGTCTGTATGTAAAGAGTCGGAGAATAGGTATTTAGTTGTATAAGCAAATGTAATGCGCGGTTCGTTTATAACTATATAGTCTGTGTACATAACTTATACTATGTTTCTCCCATTCTTTTCACACCGACATCATTGGGTATATTGTAATCATTGTCCCGAACACTTAAACATGGAATTTTGCAGGTTCATGGTTACAGATGGACAAATCTGTAATCTAGATAATTTAGGAAATAAGTCAACCACTATTTGAGTGTATTCTGAAAAACTAGAATATGTGTATGTATACGTTACTTTATTGTGTACAGCAAGAACCTTGGTGGTGGTCAACAATGCGGAAACGTATGTTTCTCGATCATTACCAATTCTGCCTTCAAATTATCAATCTAAATGCATACATTCTTGCTGTTTTACTATAAGCCTTAGACCCTGCTGCTATACAACAATTTCTGTTTCACAACGTCTATTTCCAATGAGCAACTCCGTGTTCAAATGATCAGTCAATAATGGAGATCTTTAACAACGGAGATCGTAAATCATCTTGCTCAAATTCAAGTTGTTTTCACATTGACAAATTATTTGAACACGGAAATGGTCGTTGGAGACTATCAATGTGCAGTCATTCCTGAGGGTATGTATATATGCAATATCCAATTACAGTAAATGATGACATTTGTTATTGGTGACGCGTTGTTTCAGTGTGTGTGAGCAATGACGTGGCACCCATGTCATACACATGGTGGCAGCCGTGTTGGCTACATGTATACAACATTTTTGTTTTAGTCCAAGCCTTAAAACTTGCTGCTATGTGCATTCTTCTTGGATCTTACAAGCGGATTTCATATAAATATGACATGCTTCGCTAAAGAAGCTACTTACAACCCGAATTTTTTTTTGTTCAAGTATGCAACCATATTCCTTTTTCCCTTTTTTTGTTTTAACGAATACTCCAACCAATGATGATCTGTGAAAATTGTTACTTTTCTCTTCTCTCATATTATTGGGATATACGCTCATGTTGTTTTCTGTACCCGACAAGTGTAGGATCAGTTGTTCCAATCAACTCAGACCATTGAACAAAAAACCCGTTTAATGCTTTTAGTTGATTGCAGCAAGTGGTCCTACAAAAACCGAGTACAAGAATTCAGCATGTTCGTGTACGTGCCCTTTTATAGGTTACTGTTCTCTCTGAAATCGCAATATTTACGCATCTTGCCTATGTTGGACTCCCTACGTTTGGTGCGCTATTTGGTACGACCCCGCTTGCTTCATGTTTGTAGCTCTTTTTTAGATGATTAGCTAGCAAGTCACACAAAGTTGTCATTTTATATAAACTACAGCGACCAGGTTGCTATGGTCTCATTACCTCTTTTTTTACTAATTAGTTGCTATCCTACAGCATAGTGCGCAGTTCCGTCTGTTTTATGAGATTATTGTTGCAGCTACTGCCCTTGATTGTGGTATTAATGCACGTTACATGGGTCAGGTGTATCCAAAAGCGGTCATTGTGATAGGGGTTTTGTGGCTATCACGCGTTCTCGGTTAGTAGAAAAATCGACTTATAATGTGCGTGTGTGAGAGCGGCAAAACCCTTATCGAACCTCCATTTTCCCGGACTACGCTTTGACATGCACATATATTGTAACTGGCTTCTTTTGAATCTAAATCAGGTACGTTGAATAGATTTCAGCTGCTTTTGCTACTAAACCAACCGAGGGTACACTTTTTAACGTTCTATACTCATATCAACAAAAAACCTATATCGTTGATACAACGCCTTGCACCAAAGGCTGATGCAACTTCCAAGAGAACGCTGTGACAAATAATTTAGTGCAGATTACTTTTCGCCATGTTCTCTTGCATTTTCAATCGTCTTTTGTACACAACTATGCGTCACTGATATCCGTTTTTTGTTGGTCTTAAAATGGAACAAGATCAGTTCCATAAAAGGACTTTTCCATTTGTTACTTTAACATCCTTTTTTTCAGGTTTCCATTGTCGATGCTCCTGGAATTGATGCAACGTTAAGCCTCATACAGATTATATGGAACTCTTCACCAAAAAATGATGCTTGGCGGAACTTTGTGTATGTTTTTTCAGAATCTCAAACTTTGATCTGAGTCAAACGATCTTTCGATGTTCCTCCTGTAATTTCTGGACTGCGGTTCCCGTAGGAACTATTGTCCCTATAAAGTACGAGCTTTTGATAAAATCTTTTACTTAATAGGGATGACCGATCTACGGGTACCGTTGTCATGAAGCAAGTAGAAGAACAAACATTAGTAGCGGAGATGTACTCACACACTCTTAGTAGATTGACATCATGTGTTTTGTTATGGTATAGAAAAGGGTATTTAGATGTAAGTGTTCTATGAATTTGTACTTTGATACGTTGTCTTCGTGTCGTGATTAACCATTCGCTCTACTTATATACACTTAAATAAACATGAACTGAAAACAGAAAGAAAGGGGTCGTGACGCTAAATAGTTTCGTCATCTCTTCATCCATTTCCCGTCCACTTTCAAATAAGCTAACGATGCCAATTCTCCATATCCAAAAGATCGTGCTATACAGAATTTAAAAAAATGTCATATCAAAAAGAAAAATCTCAGCAAATGCTCTGAAGCGAAGCACGAGCACCGAACATCTCGTTAAGTTTATATTGTGGTAGTTGGAACTTCCTTGGATTATAAGTACTACTCCCTCCGTCTCATGTTAAATGTCCAGTATTGACTTTTACAGTCTTTCTTTTTTAACTTTGACTTCAAATATATTTGTTTGTGTTATGTGATACTTGATGAAAGTTATACCAATAAAAAATACATTTAAAACTTAATCCATTCATATATTTTGCATCAAGTGTTACATAACACAAACAAAAATATTTAAAGTTAAAGTTGGAAAAGAAAGACTTCAAAAAGTAAAAGTGGACATTTAATATGAGACAGAGGGAGTAATATTTACAAAAGATTAAGGATATACTTTAATAGTAAAGTGGCTAATTAGATGCAGTACTTAATATGCAACAAGTTGTCTATTGAATACACAAGTTGTCTAGACAAAGTACTTGGGAATAATTCATAAAGTACCATAGATCATGCGCATCATACCAACTTGCATCATTATAAATAGGTAATAATATATGAAAGGTAGTAAAAATATATCTATATCATATGAAAACCCATAGATCATGGGCATTGTATCATAAAAACGTCACTATCAATAATTTTTTTTCCATATTAGGAAGACACAAAGGTTTCTTAACTTTGCCTACCTAAGTCAAGGTCTCAAAAAAGCACCACTATGGGATTTTCGATTGGACACCACTTGTAACAATTTGCTTTGCACTTTTAGATCCATGTGCTTTAATTTAGTTGTGTCCGCTACTATTGGTACCCCTGCTCTACTATAAAGTATAAATATTTTGTACTTTTCACAACTTTTAGTGTACTTTTTTCAGTTTACAGTATAACACAATTTCTTATTAGTTTCTGTTCCTTTTTTTTGTCAGTTTAATACTTTTGACTTGTTAAACTTTATAATTTTTATTCCGCATTTTCCGTTTCACAGTTTTGTAACATAACCAAATTATAAAAATAAAATAAAAATTTTTAAAAATCTAAAAACCAAAAAATATAAGAGGTTACAAATGACTTTTTAAAGGGGAGTCTTTATAAGCTACCCCTTTAGTTGTATTTGAGATTCTCAGGTTTTCAAAAAGATTCATCGTACCATTTTATACATTATCAAGAAGAATGCTTCGTCCACCATGCCAAGCTGATAATGCATTGGACAATATATGTCGAAATGGTTTACAAGTGTCACGCTTCCAGAGGCGGGTTTGAAGGTTGAGTAGAGAAAAGGAATGCTCGTATGGTTGGGTACGCATGGAAATGTCCCAAAAGGCATAGCTTTTGGAAAAAGAAATTGGTGCTATTAGTAACAAGTCCAATTTGTACATGTGTTTAAAGAAATTATTAATCATGCATCGAATTACCTCATGCAAGCTTAAATAGATACTATCTTTTTATGCACTTCTTGAATACGTAGGTAATATTAAAAATGGCGCTAAAATGGCGAAGTTGCAAGATAACGTGATAAGCATATTATGAAAGAAGCCTACCATGTTTGACCATGGTATGTGGACATGTAAAAAAACAAATTGAATGGTTGCGGAAAGATAAACGTGGCATGATATTTGCCTACAATTCCTTTGTGTGATCACATGGACCAAATGTGTTTCACTAACACTATAAATAGAAGTGTTGGCATCCCATTTCAAGTATCCCATTTACTACAGAAAAAACACACAAGTGTTGTTGTATCTCTTTCTATCTCCTAGTATTTGAGGCTATTAGAGAATTGGTGTATATATCCTATTTACAAGAGATACGGATTTATTCTTGTACAATAGAGAGACGGTGTAATTCTTAATTTTCATCATAGTAAAACGTATATTTCCTTGCCCGTGATTTTTTTACCCTATTGGGGTTTTCCACGTTAAATCCGTGTGCATCTTTTATTGCATTTCATATTATAGTCGTGGTTTTGCTTTAGTCCGGTGTCACTTTTCTCAACAAGTGGTATCAAGAGCTAATGTTGGGTGTGTGTATAATTATTTATCATATGTTCTGTGGTTGCCACTAATAAGTGGACCCTCCACATCAAAAGATAAGTAAGATTATACTCACTCAAAAGGTGTTCGTTACTATTATTAACAAATAATAGTTTTATCGAAAAGTAGATTGTGACTGTAGCAATGGCGGCGAAATTTGAAATCGAAAAATTCAATGGGAATAATTTCTCGTTGTGGAAATTAAAGATGAAGGCTATCCTTAGAAAGGATAAATGTTTAGCGGCCATTAGTGAAAGGCCAGCTGAGGTCACGGATGATAGTAAATGGGATGAGATGGACGAAAATGCTATAGCAAATCTTCATTTGGCATTAGCAGATGGAGTTTTGTCAAGCATAGAGGAGAAGAAAAGTGCAAAGGAGATTTGGGATCATCTTGCTCGATTGTACGAGGCAAGATCGCTCCACAATAAAAAATTTCTTAAGAGGAAACTTTATGCTCTTCGTATGACGGAATCTACTTCGGTGACTGAGCACGTTAATAACCTGAATACTCTATTTTCTCAGCTCACTTCTTTGAGTTGTAAAATAGATTCACAAGAACGTGCTAAAATTCTACTTCAAAGTTTACCTGACTCATATGATCATGTTATCATCAACTTAACTAGTAATGTTCTTTCGGACTATTTAGTCTTCGATGATGTTGATGCCGCTATTCTGGAAGAAGAAAATAGGCGCAACAACAGGGAGGACAGGCAAACCAGTTCAAGACAGGTGGAGGCTTTGCTGGTGACGAGAGGGAGGTCAATGGAACTTGGATCCAGTGGGAGCCACAATCATGGTAAATCTAAAACAGGAAAAAAAAGAATTTTAAATGATTCAAATGTGGCAAGCCGGGTCACTTTAGGAAAGATTGTCGGGGTTTGAATACCTCACATCCCCAAGGAAATGTCGCTAGCACTTCAGAAGATGGTAATGCTCTGTGTTGTGAAGCAGCGGTTGCAAATGAAAGCAGGAAGAGATTTGCAGATGTATGGCTGTTCGATACGAGAGCTACTTTCCATATGACCGCAAGAAGAGAATGGTTTCATCAATATAAACCAATCTCTGGAGGCGGATCTGTGTACAGTTGGAATGATCATGAACTAAAGATCATTGGAATTGAAAGTATCATGGTGAAGATGCATGATGGTACGGTTCGCACTATTCGAGATGTGCGACACGTGGAGGGCTTGAAAAAGAATTTATTATCTCTGGGACAATTGGATGATCTTGGTTGTAAGGTGGAAATACAAAACAAGATCATGAAAATTATAAAAGGCGCGCTTGTACTTATGAAAGGAGAAAAGGTGGCTGCAAACTTATACCAGCTGAAGGGAGAGATAATGGAGGAGGCAGAAGCATCGGTTGCTTCACATAGTCCAAGTCATAGAGTTGCAGTTTCATGGCATCAGAAGCTTGGACATATGTCGGAACAAGGAATGAAGATTCTTGTGGAGAGGAAGCTAATTCCTGGCCTCACAAAGGTTTCTTTACCTTTCTGTGAGTATTGTGTTATCAGCAAGCAGCATCGCCTAAAGTTCAAGACATCAAATTCTAGAAGTGTCTATGTTCTAGAATTGGTTCACTCTGATGTGTGGCAAGCACCGGTTCAATCCCTGGGAGGAGCAAAGTATTTTGTATCCTTCATTGATGATTATTCCAGGAGATGTTGGGTGTACCCAATCAAGAAGAAGTCTGATGTGTTTGAAGTTTTCAAAGTTTACAAAGCGCGGGTTGAACTTGATTCTGGAAAGAAGATCAAGTGTTTGAGGACGGATAATGGAGGTGAATACACTGGTGATGAATTTGATACTTTTTGCAGGCAAGAAGGAATCAAAAGGCAGTTCACAACAGCATACACTCCTCAACAGAATGGAGTGGCAGAGCGGATGAACAGAACCTTGTTAGAAAGAGCAAGAGCAATGTTGGCAACTGCAAGCTTGGGAAAATCATTCTGGGCGGAAGCAGTTAATACCGCGTGTTATGTGATAAATCGTTCACCTTCAACTGCAGTTGAGTTGAAGACACCGATGGAGATGTGGACGGGAAAGCCGGTAAACTATTCAGACCTTCATATATTTGGAAGTCCTGTGTACGTGATGTACAATACCCAAGAAACTACAAAGCTGGATCCAAAATCCAGAAAATGCTTGTTCTTGGGGTACGCTGACGGAGTAAAGGGGTATCGCTTGTGGGACCCCACTGCCCACAAAGTAGTCGTCAGCAGAGATGTTGTCTTTATGGAAGACAAAATTCAAGAAAATGAAGAAGGTGATAGCACTACAAGGGAAACTACATCAATACAGATAGAAAAGGAATTTCAGTCGAATGATTCTTCTGAAGCCGTACCACAGCACGAGGTGAATGAGACGACCGAGTCTCAAGCTCCAACGACTCGTACTAGTGATCGTGAAAGAAAACGTCCAGTGTGGCAATCAGATTATGTTATGGAGAGCAACGTTGCATATTGTATTCTTACAGAGGAGGGAGAGTCGTCAACTCTTCAAGAAGCACTGAATATACCAGATGCGTCGTTCTGGAAGGATGTTATGCAAGAAGAAATTAAAGCTCTCCATAAGAACAAAACATGGGAACTGGTGCCACTACCAGGAGGTAGAAAACCCATTGGAAACAAATGGGTGTATAAGATCAAGAGAAACGGTGATGATCAAGTGGAGCGGTATCGTGCAAGATTGGTGGTTAAAGGATATGCTCAGAAAGAAGGAATCGACTTCAATGAAATTTTTTCTCCTGTAGTTCGAATGACAACAATTCGAGTGGTTCTGGCAATGTGTGCTACGTATGATTTACATCTAGAGCAGCTAGATGTGAAAACTGCATTTCTTCATGGAAATCTTGAAGAAGAAATTTACATGCTCCAACCAGAAGGTTTTAAACAAAAAGGAAAAGAGAACTTGGTTTGTAGGTTAAACAAATCTCTGTACGGTTTAAAGCAGGCGCCGAGGTGTTGGTACAAGAGATTTGATTCTTTCATCAGGAGCCTTGAATATAACAGACTACATGCAGACCCTTGTGCATATTTCAAGAGGTTTGGAAATAATGATTTTATCATTTTGCTGTTATATGTTGACGACATGTTGGTAGCAGGCCCCAACAAAGATCGCATCAATAAATTGAAGGCTCAACTGGCTAGGGAATTCGAGATGAAAGACCTTGGACCCGCAAACAAGATTCTAGGGATGCAAATTCACCGAGATAGAGTTAGTAGGAAAATTTGGCTTTCACAGAAAAGTTATGTGAAGAAAATCTTGCAAAGGTTCAATATGCAAGATTGTAAGCCAATATCAACCCCGTTTCCTACTAATGTCAAGTTATCCTCCAAGATGAGTCCTAGCAGTGAAAAAGAGAGGATGGAGATGTCTCGAGTACCGTATGCATCAGCAGTGGGAAGTTTAATGTTCGCGATGATTTGTACAAGACCAGACATTGCACATGCAGTGGGAGTAGTGAGTCGGTACATGGCGGAACCTGGTAGAGAGCATTGGGAAGCTGTGAAGAGGATCCTTAGATACATCAAAGGAACCTCAGATGTTGCATTATGTTTTGGGGATTTGGATTTAATTGTCACAGGATATGTTGACTCTGATTACGCAGGTGATCTTGACAAAAGTAAATTAACCATCGGGTATGTGTTTACACTCTCTGGCAGAACAGTAAGCTGGGTTTCAAAACTGCAGTCCGTTGTGGCTATGTCAACAACGAAAGCAAAATATGTTGCAGCTGCTCAATCCTGCAAAGAAGCAGTATGGTTGAAGATGTTGTTGGAAGAGCTCGGGTATAAACAAGAGAAAATTACTCTATTTTGTGATAACCAGAGTGCCTTGTATCTTGCAATGAATCCAACATTTCATTCAAAGACAAAGCATATACGAGTTCAGTATCAATTCGTTTATGAGAAAGTAGAAGAAGGAACCATGGATATGTGGAAAATTCATACTGATGATAACGTGGCAGATTATCTGACAAAAGCAATCAACTGTGACAAGTTTGTATGGTGTCGATCCTCATGTGGCCTAACAAAAACGTAAGCAACATGAAAGTGCAAGGAAGGATAACAGTGTGAAGATTGATTGAGCTTCAATCGAATCTTCAAGTGGGAGATTGTTAAAATAATAAAGGGCAAAGTTCATTGGCTAGTTGAAGAGGTAAAAGGCGTTTGAGTGGATGAAGGGTTTTTTGGCTCTTGTGTAAATGACCCTAAAATATGCCTATAAAAGGAAGCCCACGGCTTTCATTTGAATCATCCCATCTTCACACAAACACATAGTGTGTTTAGTGTCTTTCTTTCTATTTCTCCCAGTAGTATTTGAGGCAATTAGAGAATTGGTGTATATCTCCTATTTACAAAAGATAAGGATTTATTCTTGTACAATAGAGAGACGGTGTAATTTCTAATTTCCGAAACGTATCTTTCCTTGCTCGTGGTTTTTACCCTATTGGGGGGTTTCCAAGTTAAATCCGTGTGTCATCTTTTTATTGCATTTCATATTATAGTTGTGGTTTTGCTTCAGTCCGGTGTCACTTTTCTCAACATATGTCACATTCGTAGAATAAAGGGGTGACGTTTTTTATTTTTATTTTTGTGTGTTTTGACTATTGTGTTTCATATAATGTATATTTGATTATTACAAACAACATATTTTACGTTTGTTTATCCAGGTGTAGTTTTTTCTAACTAATAGCTTCGTAATACGCAGTGTCATTTACTACCTTCTTTGACGTTTTTTTTAAGATACCCGTGAATTTCACGGGTCTTTTAGCTAGTAGTATATATAAAAACTACTTTCAAACCCACAAAAAAGGATAAAATTACTATAATCAACAACTTTAAAGATCAGATTGTCAAAAAGAGATATATGTATTGGGTCAAATCGGGTCAAACCCAACCCAATGGGTAATGATACCCGCTGTCAAATATGACAGTTATAGAAAAGCGGTTACATAACCGTTTTACAGTTATTTCACCAAGGGATGC